>OZ023167.1:17024114-17096614 GCA_963678695.2 Diplodus puntazzo | reverse complement strand
CCACCCACCCACAACCCCCACCCCACCCCCACACCCCCCACACCCCCCCACCCCCCACCCCCACACCCACACCCCCACCCACCAACCCCCACCCCCAGCCACAACCCACCAACCAACCCCCCCCAACTAGCCACCCTAACAGGTGCCCCACCCGAAGTGACCCCACACAGCCACCTCCCCCAAACCCCCCAGAACCCCCCCGCACAGGTGACATGACCAACAACAGCATACGAATCAGACACAGTGGGTACACATCTAAACTGGCATGATCTATCGAGGCCATATAAGACACACTGGGGGACAGACAAAGACATAACCACTACCAAGAAACTACAAAGACACACAAATCACCACTAATTAGTCTGCCTGATCTTTAGGGAAGAAAATTAATAATCATTCATATAATAATAATAATAATAATAATAATAATAATAATAATAATAATAATATTCACTGAAACAATAAAACAATCAAGGCATGAAGCAGGGCCCTTCCCCCTGAGGCCGGAGGCCCATGGTACAGTCCACTTAGCAAGCCAGCCTTATTTAAGGCCAGCTGATGCAGATTGGCCTCCTTTTGCTGGTCAGCCAGGAACTCCACTGCAGCTCCCAGGAACTGGTAACTCAAAGAATCTCATATTAGCTTTCTATGCAATTAATGACATAATTGAAACAAATAGCAAAATTGACTAAGAAAAGTTACCTAAATGTGTGCACTACGAAAGGAAACCATTCTGTCAAAACTACTAATAAAAAGTGTAATGAAACCTGTGTCCAGTTATTTATTTATGAGTATTATGTAAAGAAACCTAACAAGTGTAAATAAATTAAATGAGTTACCACCCTTTGTGTTATTCAGTGTGGGGTTGCTACTGCGGCCATCACATACTCCCCCCCTTCAGAACTCTCGTTGAAACAACGAGAGAGGTAGTCTGCTGTCACATTGAGCCTGCCGGGAATGTGTTGAACTGTGAAGCGGAAGGGTTGCATGGCAAGATACCATCGTGTGATGCGGCCATTGGTGTTTCTCATCCGCTGCATCCATTGGAGGGCCTTGTGATCAGTCTGCAGAGTAAATTCCCTCCCCAGGAGATAGTACTTTAATGAGTCCAGGGCCCACTTGATTGCGAGGGCTTCCTTCTCGACCGTAGAGTAACGAACCTCCCTTGGGAACAACTTGCGGCTGATGAATGCCACGGGATGTTGATCCTCTGATGGTCCCTGCAAAAGGAC
This sequence comes from Diplodus puntazzo, assembly GCA_963678695.2. NCBI lineage: Eukaryota > Metazoa > Chordata > Actinopteri > Spariformes > Sparidae > Diplodus > Diplodus puntazzo. Next base: position 17,095,382 of record OZ023167.1, on the reverse strand, counting down.
AGCGCCAATACCTCTCTCCGAGGCATCTGTTTGTAGAACAAAAGGTTTATCAAAGTCAGGACTATAAAGGACTGGGTCCTTACCCAGTGCATGCTGAATGTCTTGAAACGCTGCTTTTGCCTTGTCTGTCCACTGGACTTGATTGGGGCACCTTGCTCCAGTCCTATCTGTGAGTGGAGCAGCTCTGGCCGAAAAATTAGGAATAAACCGGTGATAGAAACCCGCCATCCCTAGGAAGGATCTCAGTTGCTTCCTGGTCTGAGGCAGGGGACATGACTCAATAGCATGAACCTTGTGGACCTGTGGTTTAATCACTCCATTTCCAATAATGAAACCCAGGTACTCAGTCTCAGCCCTGGCGAAGACACACTTTGCAGGGTTGATGGTCAGCCCTGCTGATTGGACACGGCTCAGCACCTCCTTCAGATGCTGGAGATGCTCCTCCCAAGCAGAACTGTAAATCACAACGTCATCGAGATAAGCACAGGCATAATCATCACATCCTCTCAATACCTGATCCATAAGCCTTTGGAAGGTTGCAGGGGCCCCATGAAGACCAAATGGCAGAACTAAAAACTGGAATAGCCCCCAAGGAGTCCGAAAGGCAGTTAGCTCCCTGGACTGCTCAGAAAGAGGCACTTGCCAGTAGCCCTTGCACAGGTCAATGGTGGTCAGATATTTTGCTTTACCCAGGCGCTCAAGCATGTCGTCAATCCGTGGTGTTGGATAGGAATCAAATTTTGACACAGAGTTCAGGTATCTGAAATCAATACAAAACTGGATTGTACCATCTTTTTTGGGGACCAAAACCACTGGGTTACACCACTCACTTGTTGAGCACTCAATGATCCCCAGCGACAGCATCAGGTCCACTTCTTTTTTCAGTGACACCAGGAGTCGCTCTGGTATCCTGTAACTCATCCGTTTTACTGTAGCGTCATCTTTTAACACAATCTTATGTTTAACCATATCTGTGTGACCTGGATACTCTTGAAATACTTGAGGATTACATAAAGCTTTCACCTGAGTCTGTTGATCAGCTGCCAAATGTCCTAGATAGAGTTCGTTCGGGGATGGTGAGGGAAGGTATTCCTCCACGGCCTCTTCCTCCTTCACCGCTCGGATCAGCAAAACCTCTGCTTCCTTGTCAGGTCTTTCAGCCCACTCCTTGAGGAGGTTCACATGCAGCACCCTGCTCCCACGTGGTCGCCCTGGTGTGGCAACTTGGTAGGTTGTTGGCCCAAGTTGTTTCTGCACCTCAAATGGTCCTTGCCACTTTGCCAGGAGCTTGCTGTCACCGGTGGGCAGCATGACTAAGACCTTTTGACCTGGTATAAAAGTCCTATGCCGTGCTGACCTATCATACCAAGTTTTCTGGTACTCCTGGGCCTCTGCCATGTGCTGCTGGGCCAGCTCAGTCATCTTTTGTAGCCTCTCTCTCATCTGGACAACATAGGAAATGATGTTAACAGCTTCCCCCCTCCCTTGGTTCCCCTCCCAGGTCTCCCTCAGCAAAGTCAGCGGTCCCCTCACCTCATGACCATACAAGAGTCCGAATGGGGAAAACCCAGTTGAGGCCTGAGGTACCTCCCGATAGGCAAAAAGCAAGTAGGGTAGCCATTGATCCCAGTCAGAACCAGTGTCGTTGACAAACTTACGGAGCATCTGCTTGAGAGTCTGATTGAACCGCTCTGTCAGGCCGTCTGTCTGTGGATGGTAAGGGGTTGTTCTCACAGCTTTTATGCCCAGCAGTTGATAAACCTGTTTTAGAAGTGTAGACATGGAGTTAGTGCCATGGTCAGTTAAAATTTCATGTGGGAAACCAACTCTGGAAAAGTACTGCACTAAGGAGAAAGCCACCGTCTTTGCCTTGACAGACTTGAGGGGAAACACTTCTGGATATCTAGTAGCATAGTCTGTAATCACCAACATATAGCGGTTTCCTGCTTTACTTTTCTCAACTGGGCCAACTATGTCCATACCCAGACGCTCAAAGGGCGTATTAACAATGGGAAGAGGCTGGAGCGGGGCTCTAGAAGGTCCTCTCCCTGAGGTCTTCTGGCATTGAGGGCATGTCCTACAGAACTGGGCGACATCTGCCCGCAAACCAGGCCAGTGGAAGTGTCTTCTAATGCGAGCCAGGGTCTTGTGTTTTCCTAGGTGGCCAGCCCAGGGAACAGAGTGGCCCAAGACAAGCACCGTGTCCCGTGCCACCTTAGGAACCACTAGCTGCTTAGCTGGGCCATGTTGATGGTAGAGAATACCCTTCTGTAGGAAATACTTCTCTATGCAACTGTCCTCCAACTCACCCTCCAACTCTTTCTCCTTAGCATTCTGCAACAGCGTGGCTAAGCTGAGGTCATCGTGTTGCATCTGCACCATATTCAAAGGCACCTTAAAACCCAATGGACATTCTGGAGCCACCTCAGACGGTTTTACCACGCTGTGCTGGAATCCCTCCTGCCTCCTTTGTCTGCGCGTCTTCCGGGACTTCCCAGGCTGGACGTCCAAGGCTGCATCATAAAAAGGCAGAGCACTGAGTGTTACAGAGGTCTCATCCACCAGCTTAGCTTGGGCTCTGGTTACTGCCACATTACAACGTTGATATTGGGGTATTAAATCAAACAGGACTGGCAGGTCACTACCCAACACAACAGGAAAAGGAAGATTGTCAGCAACGCCAATGTTCAAGAGGAAGGGTTGCTCTTGTACCTCAATGTACATGTCAGCAGTGGGGTAAGCCTTCCTGTCACCATGCACACAGCAGATGGGGATGGTCTCAAGAGTGCAGATCACATTAGAGGGCACAAATTGCCTGTGCACCAGAGTCTGATCACTGCCCGTGTCAATTAGGGCTTTTAGAGCTTTGCCATTAATTTTAACAGTTGTTAGCTTCATTGATTGATTGCATGTTCTTAGGTTTAAGGTCATTTTGCAGGGGTACCACACACATTTGAGTGAGCTTAGGAGGGTTCTTTGGGCACATGGGTTTTGTATGACCCTCTTGTCCACACAGATAGCAAATAGGCACTCTGTTAAATGGCTTTGTTGGTGCATTAGCTGGCTGGTTCTCCCTCATTGGAGCCTTACCCACACCTGGTGTCGCCCTCTGGGGTTGAAAGGTTGCGGGCCTGTCTTTTGCAGCTTTCCAGGTAGTGTAGCTCCATGGCTGTCCCTTTCTACGGGCCGCAACAAACACATCCGCCAGCGAAGCAGCCTCTGCCGCCGAAGCTGGATCATGTTCCCGGATCCATACCTGAAGCTCAGGAGATAACATTCGAAGATACTGCTCCAAGATAATTATTTCCCCAACATCCTGAATAGTTTTACCTTTAGGTTGGATCCACTTCCCATACAGCTCCTTCAGCCTCACATACAGCTCTTTGGGAGTTTCACCAGGTGCAACCTCTGGGAAGCGAAATCTCTGCCTGTAGGTCTCTGGGTTAATATCATATTTTTTAAGAATGGCACTCTTAACATCATCATACTTGTGAGCATCGTCCATGTCCATATGCACATAGGCACTTCTAGCCTTACCGGTAAGCAATGGAATGAGGCGAAAAACCCAGTCACAATGAGGCCACTTACATGCTGCTGCAATCCTTTCAAATGTCATAAGAAAGTGTTCAATATCATCAGCCTCTGTCAGCTTTTCTAATCTGGGCTCTCGGGAGAGCCGCAACTGACCTGAAGAAGAAATGGCCGGAGGGTCCTCGGGTAGCTGTACAGCTTGAGCTGGTGAATTCACCTCCTCTGGGTCTCGATTTCCAAAGCCCAAGGTGTCCGGCCCGGCCACGGTGGGCTCAGGGTCTGGGGATGTGCGAGCCTGCACCTCAAGTTGCAGCCTCTGGAACTGCTGATATAGCGAATTGAACCGTTCCTCCTGGCGTACAGATTCCTCCCTTTGTCGAACATCCCGGGCTTCTTGCTGGCCCATGTGGGCACGAAGAATGCCAGCTAGATCTGCAACTGTCGGTTCTCTGCTGCCTTCACCCTCAGTGCCTGTGATCCCTCCCGAGTCCGATTCTTCAGAGTCTGTGCCACCTAGTTGGTCCTCCTCTCTAGGCTCCACCTGAATTCCTCTTCCTCTTCCTCCTCTGACACCCCCTCGACCTCCAAGCTGCATTGTTCATATACTGGGGCGAGGGTGATGAGAAGGGAAAAAATTCTGTGTTCTCTACTGGCGGATCCCACCGCTGCCACCATATGTCAGGGACCGAGCCAGCAGGCACGAGAATACACAGTGTAATTTTCAAAAAATGAGTTTTATTAACAACCGAATAAAAATAATTAATTAACAAAAATATTGAATAAAGTTCTGGGCCACTAAAGTAGGTCAACTAAACAGAACTAAACCTAAACCAAAGATACCCCAGCTCAGGACAGACTAACAACAAACGATTAAGACAAAGGGGTTCACATATATACTGGCTGATCAGGCCATTTTAGACACACTGGGGGAAAGACAAAGACATAACCACTACCAAGAAACTACAAAGACACACAAATCACCACTAATTAGTCTGCCTGATCTTTAGGGAAGAAAATTAATAATCATTCATATAATAATAATAATAATAATAATAATAATAATAATAATAATAATAATAATATTCACTGAAACAATAAAACAATCAAGGCATGAAGCAGGGCCCTTCCCCCTGAGGCCGGAGGCCCATGGTACAGTCCACTAAGCAAGCCAGCCTTATTTAAGGCCAGCTGATGCAGATTGGCCTCCTTTTGCTGGTCAGCCAGGAACTCCACTGCAACTCCCAGGAACTGGTAACTCAAAGAATCTCATATTAGCTTTCTATGCAATTAATGACATAATTGAAACAAATAGCAAAATTGACTAAGAAAAGTTACCTAAATGTATGCACTACAAAAGGAAACCATTCTGTCAAAACTACTAATAAAAAGTGTAATGAAACCTGTGTCCAGTTATTTATTTATGAGTATTATGTAAAGAAACCTAACAAGTGTAAATAAATTAAATGAGTTACCACCCTTTGTGTTATTCAGTGTGGGGTTGCTACTGCGGCCATCACAACATATATATATATATATATATATATATGACCGTCTAAATTTCTATCTTTGGTTGATGTCGTCATTCCTGGCCCTCTGCCAACGCAGAGTTGACACTGAGCAAACTGGTATTTTTCTGTAAACATTCCTCACAGTTCACAGATTTAGCTTTGTCAGAGACGGATGTCCCTGTGAATAATCCGTCCACAAGTAGCTCTTAGATAGCTTGTCATGAATACTCAAGGGACTGTTTCTCCTCTGTTTTCTCAGTGTCTCTGGAGGCTAATACTCATCAAATATCCCAGCCACGCTGATTTAAAAGCTCAATCTTGCATTTTTTTTGTTTTTTTCCTTTTTTAGCTTAGATCCACTGTGGGCAAAGAAGAGGACATTTTCCATTACACTGAGGCTGGAGGGGATATCAGAAACCAAACAGCAAAATAACCTTTTCCTCCTGGGACAGTGAACTTTGCTTGTCACTTCCCGCCTCTGAGAGCTCTTTTGTTTGTTTTTGATACCCCCACCCCCACTTGGTTTCTCTGAGATCGTGAGCTCACTAATTAGGATATGCAATGTCTTCTGTAAGAAGGAAAGACAGGATGTTATCGGAGGATGCTTTAGGCGCCCTAGTACAGTATGGTGACATGATAGATGTTATGCCGAATTGAAAGTTTATCAGTCAGCTAATCCCTCTGTATGTCTGTCACAAATATGAAGCAGCACTGATATGTAGGTTAGCTCTTTCTATGCAATGTCTTCACCAAAATATGTGCATTTGTGAAGTTTTGGTAATCACAGGAAAACCTGCCAAAAATAGGCAATTGACTCTTTTTCTGTTGCCAGTGAATTAGTTTTCCTCGGTGTGTTTATTCAGATGTGTCATGTTCGACATCAGGAACGTGCTGGAAAATAGGGAACAGTATAATGCAGTATGGAGTCCAGTGATAATGTCACGGTGGATGTATGTTCTTTTTAGTCCATCTGTTAAACTGTTTGAGCACTGCTTGAACAGAGACTGATACAAAAGTATTTCCAGTGCCTGGAACTTCACAAGGTGAAAATTTGCGTGTCGACTTGGGAGCAATTTTTACATCACTGCAGATTGGAGCTGGAGCTTGGATATTTAAAAATGTTTTTGTACGTTAATTATTAAGCTCCTGATTGACATGCTTATAGGTGGATTTTGTTACCTTGGGAAAGCACCAGAATAGCTGTTTCACCAGCACATAATCATACCCAAACAACTGACTAAATCGATTTCCAGTGACATATGTTACCTAAGTTATGTTACGTAACATACATGACCGTGTCAGTAAGTTAAAATAACTTGCTGTTGACTTTTAGCTTCACACTGTGCATTGAAGTGTGTTTGTTTGAACCATCTATCTGTCCCTGGACTCCTCCTTATGCAGACTTGCCTTTAATGCTACTTCAGATGACTTCCTCCTTTGCTGCCGTAATAGTTGCTACAGACACTAGAGGTCACCACCTAACAAGATGTAAATATGGGTCGTAAAAAGCTGCTTTCACAGTTGGCTTATATGGTAGAGTGTATTTATATTTATCAGACATAGAACTCATTCTCTGCAAGAAAGCATGTGTCAAATGTCAAACTTTGCCTTTAAAGCTTTATTTTCAAAATACCCTTGACAGCTCTGACAATTTTTGTCCTTGAGCTGCACCCCAAGATTCCACATATCCACAGTTAGGATGATTTCTTTTCCACTGTGGTCAGTATTTCAAGCCTAATTGTTGCAGGAAACATACTGTTTGCACTCCAAAATTCACCAGTAATCCTCTTTTTAAGAGGCTTGATCCTTCTGTAAAGATTACGCTGTGTGTGCATGTGTATGTGTGTGTTTGTGTGTTTGTGTGTGTGTGTGTGTGTGTTTGTGTGTGTGTGTGCGTGTGTGTGTGTTTTTACTAAGAGCATCACTAAAGTGTTGTGACATAGTGTGGGAAAACCACTGCATTTCTGAGAATGTAATAGAATCCAGCCCCTTATGAAGGCCTGTCTCCTGTTCCATGTCATGGTGGTTCTCATTTTAGAACCTGTCCCACTGCATCTCTATATTTTCAAGGCTCATTATCATTGTTTCCATCTGCTGTCTACCACCATTCTACCAGTGGTGATGCAGACTAGAAAATACCCTGTCATGTTCTTTTAATCAGTGGAAGACAAGGCAAATATCAGCTGCTGTCATTTGGTATTGTCACACAGCAACATACGGTGACAATCAAACCAAGGAGAGAACGTTTTCACCACGTTCTTTCATCTTTGGTATTTCAGGTTAAATTTGCACATTAAGTTATTCTACATCTTCGGTTAGCATCGCTATGCAGCTACACCTTATCCTCGCTCCTCCTCCGCTTCCCCAAACCCTATACACTATCAGTCTTTGTGTCAAACCAAGATGAATGCCTCTCCCTCTATCACTGCACAGCCCTTATCTTTGATTTCAAGCACAGGTCTCCTCTCTCCTTCCCCGTCTCTTTCAAGGATGTGCAAGACTAGGCTCTTAATTATGGAGAAACCCATTTCAGCACCAAAGAGTTACATCTTAAAAGATGTGTAACACCTAATAACGCACTTAAAATAAGACTGAAGCTATGAATCCTAATGAGAGGAAGCTGTCAGAATCTGAAGATCCTTTGGGAAATTAAATGTTGGTGCGAAAAGTCAGTTAAGATTGTTAGTCAGATGATGATGAGGGAGTGTGTCTTTCTGTTTTTTCACACACCTGATTTCTGAGGTTTTTCTCCCTAATGAGGCATTCAGATTTCTTATACACCCACTGAGCTAGCCATGCAAACATCAACATCTGCTCTTGCTAGTTCTGAGAGAGAGGAGGCGGACCGAGTGCAGGGTGTGCATTGCACCATAGGAGGACCAAATGCCGTCATTATGGACCTTGTCCGCTTCTTCAGTGCCAGAAAATCTGCTTTCATCTCCCTTAAAACCAAGTCCTTCCTCTGCTCTAGTGTCTTTAAAGTGTAGCGCTCCACATTTTGCTGCTCCCTCAGGGTTGGTTGAATCAGCTTTTTGTGATGAAAGCATTTTGTCAGACAATGGTTCAAGTTAAAATGAAGGTTTATGTTGGCAATCACCATATCTAATCAGTTTTACCTCAGTCTGGCTTAGTGTTGGCTCAGAGCTCCACGCTCAGCTTGCAGCGGCACAAATGCAATATGGATCAAGTGTGATGCTGGGATAACACAGCAATTGAACTCACACACATACACAACACATGCTCTGCACAAGATAGCATATATCAGAAACACCCAGCGCACACGGCTGTTTACTAGTCATCTATTTATGTTACACACAGTGGTCATATAGCTGTCCTCACTTCACTCATCTCAAGCAGAATCCCATCTCTCCTGGTTTCACTTAAGCACCTGTCAACCTCAAACCATGCCACCACATCTCTTTAATGGCTTCCACTGACACACACACACACACACACACAAACACACACACAGTGGGCGACTAGAAAGAACACATCTCTGTCCATCTTCCCTGACACAACAGTCCCCTCATACCATAACCTTTCCCATCTTTTGATTAAAGTAGAGAAATGAGGGCTGGTCAGTATCTATGTCAGCACACTCATTCTCTCTCTGTGCATCTCACACACATTCATGTAAGGTCATTCTCCAGTAGGAGGAGGAGGAAGGGAGTGAGGTAGAATAACCCTGGGCTGAATGCACCACGATCCAGTGGTGTCCCGAGTAGATCATAACCTGTCACCTGTCATCTCCGTGTATCATCAGACTGATCTCCACAGCTCCAGCGACTCCCTGGACAAATCAATCTGTCTCTACTATATCTGTGTGCATGTGTGTGTGTGTGTGTGTGTGTGTGTGTGTGTGTGTGTGTGTATTTGGAATGCTCAGTGGTGTCACTATAAAGTCCTATTCCCAGCCTTACCACCCTCACTGTTGACAGTTTACAGTATTCTTGTGCTTTCTGTGTGCTGCTTCTCAGATTTTGAATGAATACAGGAAGTGTTGTCCTCACGCTTCTGTGTTATTCAGAACGACACTGATTAACCCAGGGAGGCAACACAGATACAGGCCAAACCAAAGTGGCATATTTATCACTGGCTCGTCCAGATGGCAACTTTTTTTATGAATGACATGTTGACCTTTGCTTTATTATGTACTGCATGAATTCCAAATGAATTTGTGGAACATCTTGAATGCATTTAAATAGAGTCATTATGTATGCGTTTATTACTTTTCCACAGCTGTTCGTATACAAATGACAGTTACACAAATGTCGCCGCTCTTTGTTTGAATATGTGGCGGAGAGCTATCCCAACAGGCATTTCACATCAACTGATGGTATGCTTTCCAAACAATTCAGTTCTCCTGAGTGACCGCCATGTTTTATTGCCCCTTCGCGGTTTCCACCAGGGATCACAAATCTTCAATATTTTTACATGGATTTATGACTAAATTGTACACCTATTTAGGTCTCATTATAACAACATGTTTTTAGCACTGTACAGCATGTATGAGCACAACTACAACTCCAAAAATCCACTGCTTTCACTCAGACAACAATACCGCTACACTAATTGTTGTTTCTGGCATGCACATAACATATTTTGTTCAAATAGGATAACAGTATATTTGCTGACTGCATGTCACTGCCATGCAATGCGCTCTTGAAAGTAAGCTTACGTTGATGTTGAAACCATTCACAGGTGTGTTGAAGAAGAGGAATGTAAATATTCTTTAATTTACAGGTTATTATTAAGGTTTTGAATTTCGAGTTTGAACTATGGAGGAAGCCCTGTTAAATGATTTCAAACCTACTTTCCATCCTTGTTTTGCACATATGTCATTTTTCGACTACTGAAGTAGTGTAATAAAGGATCAAGTAGGTAAATAATTGTTTTTAACAATAAGCTAACATTAATTTTGTTTAGCTTATTCGCAAAGGTATTTGTATTAATTGTAAAAATATTTAAAGATAACAGCCCCCTTAACTGAAGGTCAGTGAGTCAGTATTCAAATGTTGAGTATGCAGCCAGTAAAGAGTGTGTCAGAGGCAGTTTGTGCCTCAGTGTGGGCTACTTCCTGTCTGACCTAACTACTGGACTTCACTTTAATGCTATGTACCAAGACAAACAGGCTAATCCTGGAATAAAGCTCCATCACAGCCCTATCAGGAGGCCCAGCTTTTTCCTCCCTCCCACCATCCACACAATGCAGAGGAAGTGTGCATGTGCGTGAGTAGAGGGGTGTGAGGCGGGCTTTGAGTTTTGTAGACAGTGTGAACTTTTGTGAAAAGACTGTGCAGTCCCAGTTTTAATCAACGAAAGCAGGACAGTTTTAGACTTCCACTGTTAAGTTAGTGCCATGGCTGCAGGCCTGACCCTCTTTTTTGTCTAAAGCCGGACTGGAATTGAGGTGCCATTGTGTCCGTCGCCTGATAAGACTGATCTTGTTGGATGGACGAGGTTGGCTTTTTATCAGTAGTGTTCAATTAGGGCCTGAGGCTCTGTCAATTGACAGATTCAGTAATTTCTGCTCTCCAGCAGTTCCCATCGTGTCTTGATCTGATTGGAGGCAGCTCCAATTAACCAAAGCGCTCTGTTCTAGCTAAAGGCTGCAATCAGAAACCAGTACATCGCACTAGCACATGCATACTGCTGCATCAGAATCTGAGAACAGAGATACGAGAATAAGAATCCCACATAAAATATGCAGGAATGTGTCTGTTTCATGAGCTGTCATATTTCTCAGCACTAATGGGCATGTTTGTCACAGAAAATATGGTTATGTAATCATTACAGTATTGCAAGTCAACAAGGTTTCATGTGAACATGACAGTATGATGATGTTTCTGTTATTATGAAAACATAACCGTGCATTTATAGTGCAAATAATGTGTGTACTTGTCACAATCTCTTGTATATGGTACAAAAGCTCAGATTACATTTGTTCATTGACTTTGAACAGACTACAGTAATTATGTTTGTTGTGTAGGTGCCTTACAAAAACAGGGAACAATGAGGAGGAGTGAGGATGTTTTTTCCAGAACACACCCTCAACCTCAACAATGGATTCAAATGATTTCCAACTATTGTTTCTAAGACTTTTGTCGGTGTAGGGGGATCACAGAAAAATAGTCAAAGTATTTTATTAACTTTATGTTTTGTAGGTCACAAATAAAAAAGGAAAAGGTGTCGTTTTTAAGATTTGTATTCACGTTAAGTGTATTAGTTGTGTGATAGTGCCTTGCGATAGCCCTGAAAAGCCAATCAAAAAAACACACACCAAATGCCAGACATGATCATTATGACCCTGCTCAGCTTACTCCAGGGTCAATGCATATACGGTTTATTTAAAGAATGAAGTGCTAAAATACTATAATACTGTGTTTCTTCGATTTAGTGTATAGATATTACATTGATAAATATATCTATATATATAATAATACCTTCTCAAAAAGTAAACATTTTAGTGCAGATTCATTTTGTGTCAGGTATCACAACCACATATTTGTTAAAGAAAAAAAAATGTTCCACCTTATGAACAATTGTTCTACAATTTGGTCAAAGTGAAATCTGAACGGCGCCAAACGGGACTGAGACGCACAGCAAAAACAGAACAAACAAGCTGACGGAGAGGGGAAGACAGGACATGGGCTGATTAACTGATGGGCTATAAGTGATCAGAGGAAAAGGGGCAGGACAACAGACAAAGGGAGGAAATGACAAGCAAGACCTGACACATGTTTCAGGGCAGAACATCAAAATAATACAGAAATAACTGAACCACAAACCATAACCATGTTCAGAATGCCAATGCTGATGACAAAGCAGGTGTTATGTTTACCATGTTCATCATCATACTGTATCATGTTAGCTTGCTAAAACAGAAGTTTTCAAATTGTATTTTAAAGTCAGTAATGCAAAGATAACAAAAGGGAGAACGCTATTTATCATAGTTTATCTAAAGGGTTTGCACTTGCCTTAGCAGCGGTTGCTAAGACAAACAGCTAACGGAGGTACATGAATAAACCAGAGGATCACCAAAGTAAGTAGCATACATCATCTTGGAACCATAAATATCAAAATGACCAAAACTGAGTGACAGTCCCTTTAGTACATGTTGAACCTTAGCACTGGAGAGAAAAAAATGGATCTACTAGTGGTGCTAGAGGAGAGGACAGAATATCACCAAAGTCATTATGTGGGCGTCATGAAAGTCTGAAAAGAATTTCACAACAACACATCAAAAAGTTGTTGAGATAGTTCAGTCTGGACCAAAATGTGGGGTGACCTACTGATCGATGTCATCTCCATTTTGTGATGGAAAACCAAAGAAAGCTGGGAAGCTCTCTATCACTTCGATCAGCCTCTGATCCATTTGTCAAGCAGATTTTTTTATTTTTTTATTTTTTCATGAAACCAAATAGTGTCAGAAGGGAAACATGGAATACCTGGCAACTGTTTCAACACTGCAAACATTTCCCTATTTGCTTGCTATTTTTGCACATACAAGGACAACAGAACCTTCCTTGCAGTGAAGGAGAGCGGTAGGAGAGCTTACACTCTACATATCTCTCTACACATCAATGTAGTCAGTGTACAGGATGAATTCAGAGACAAAAGCATTCAGTCTGCATCCCAAGAGGCAGTATGAGTCCAGCACTGGAGATGTATATCACGGGTAGATTGAAAGTCATCTAAACACACTACAGACTAGTGTTTGAACACACAGGCAAACTTCTCCAGCTACAAACACACACACTGCTGACCCTCCTGGCCTCATACTATCTCTGCTCCCCAATTAAGCAGATGCTTCCCTCCTCCTCTCTCAGTGGATCCAGCTGACGAGTGGCTGGTAGTTTTGCAGCTCGAGGACAGAGACGACACATTCTTCTCATTGAGAGTCCCACCGCTGTGTCTCTCCTTTAATTATACTGGAAGGAGCGGCAGTCGCATGCTTATCAGATGATGAGCTCTGCCTCGGTCACTCGCCCTGAGCCCTCTTGGTGAAGAGGAAAGCTATGTGTGTCTCTGTGTGTTTGACAGCTCTTATAATTTTCTATCACTGTGAGGACCAAATGTCTTTATAACAACAGTAATATTCAGAAAAACATCTAAAGTAAGCAGTTTTTGTATTTTAACTGTAATGGGATTACTTCTGCGTCACATCTGTGTATGTGAGGAGTGAGTAGAGCATAACCATTAGTTGGTGGGAAACCAACAGCTACTATAGCTCATTTTTTCCGCACAGCCCTCTAGTGGTTGATTACAATCATGGTCTGTGTGGAAAAATGCCTGTAGTTAATAGGCACACCATTCTCACTCCCAATGCATCAAATACAGCAGCCTGGTCAGTGTCTCTTTGCCTCTAAGTTTAACGCTGCAGGTACCCCTATAGTGTCACTTCTTGAAGTGGCACTTAGGGGTGTCTGGGGTCGTTGCATTTGGGACATATGTGGATTTTCCTACATATGGCCGAAAGTATGTCCTTTTACTAAACATAGTAAGTAGTTTTGGAGTCTAAATCTAACCAAACCACGACTGTCTAAATTTGAGAATACACAGTCCAAAAGTCAGAATATGTCATAATATGTTAATTAAAGCTTTATTGTGGTTGTCCAACCACTTTTTGCACATTACGTATCATTGCTTACTTGACCGTGAAGCCCTTCGCATTCAAAACATACACTAGATGGGTAGAGCGGCACATTCTGAAGCCTAAATCCACTGGCCAAGCTGCGGCATTTGATGAGTTCGGAGTGAGAACGTGCTGCAACAGGAAACCGCCCGGTTTGATTCTGAATAGATTTACTTCCAAATCTGTGTTTTTCGGTATTCCACTTTGTTTATTTGCTTTTTTCCCCTCCAGTATTCGTCCTTCTCCCATGTTAGCATGAGATAGAGATATAAAAGCTGAATGTCAGGAACGGTTTGCTCTGAATGATTTTAAAGCAGATGTTTGGACTTGATTTGACTGCATATGAACTGCACCACTGATTCATAAATGCGTCTTTTTTCTTCTTCTCTCACTTTACTCTTATCTATAATTCATGACAAAATGCTTTTGTTCTGTCTGTTTTTAAATGTGCTGCTAATATTGCACGTGACGAAAAGACTCCTTTTTTCAGTGGAGCTAACCTTCTAGCTGTAAATCCAGTCTAAGAATCTTATGTCACTAAACTAAATGGTGTTATTTCTATTTAAAACAAATACAGTTTAATTTGGAAGAAGTGTTTAAGTCTTAAAAATTACAACTTTAAAGATTAAATTATTTCCACCTACAGTACAGTACATTATACACACCAAGTGGATGACCTCACGATGTGTGTAAGTCTATCTTATTATATGTTCATTGAATCTATAGGTGGTGCTTTTGGCTCATTTGTACTTAATGTGTGCTGTTAAATATTAATACAATACATATTTTAAAGCATGTGCCAGTGTGTGAAAGTGAAAGCCTCCAGCTGCGAATGTGTGATGTTACCGTTGGTGTTTGACTAAATAATTCAGTGCTGAATAGAAAACAGATTTCTGTTAACGTAAATGCTTATCTGAAGTACAACGCATCAAAAACTGTCGTACAATATTTTGTATGAATGGTTGGAAATGTGTATGCAGTGAAACAAATGGGTGTGCAGCGCATCTCTGGGCAGCAAAGTTCAGATCTTAACTTAAGACAGCAAGTCAGTACAAAGAGCAAGGGATGTCTGTGAGTATAATATGTTGTTCAGATACAAAGAGATATTGTGCTCCAACAGATGTAGGTTATGAAGGTTATTTTTTTAAGTAATATTTCAAATGTTCTGTCACATGGGATATATTTGCCCCAAATGTCACACTATCTCTTCTTAGAGCCACACCTCAATCAGATTGAAACACTCAGACACATCATACATACATTGCTGCTTCAGCGGAAGTCAGTCTGTCCTCTGTTACAAAGCCATTCCCCAAAACTTCACATCTTCAGAACTTTTACAAGAATTACGGAGCTGCTAGCAGCCAAAGCCTTGATGTTGATTTGACGAAATGTGATTCAAAAGAAAGGAAAAAGAGAAGTTGTATTTTGAAGTTTAATAATCACACATTCATCAGGTCCATCATCACTAACATTTCCATCTTCATTTCAGTCTTTGTTAGGTAGTTCTGTCTTGTATTTTCCCAATGTTTCCTGTCCTATTTCCTCTATTCATTAACAGTCAACAGTGACTCAGCTTTTATTTAGTCTCAATTTAGAATTACTTTTTAATTTTAAGTGTGGCTCAAATGCAAATCAAAATTGTTTGTAATTTGATGTATTTATTATTATATTATTATTGTTTCAATCAACTTTTGATATTTTGTGAGCGGCTATATTTTATACCCATTAGGGGTAGCAATTTAACAAAGAAAATGAAGCAGTCGGTAGCTGATAAAGTGTGACACTATCAAATGGAAATGTCAGCTAGAAAGGAGCTAATTGGTTATCAAATATGTTGTTTTACCTTAAAATATGGCTCAATGTCTCTGGATTATCACTACGTATACGTTTTTCTCTATGTCGACAAGAAACATGGGACACAGCAGTACAACATTTGAGCTTCAAGTGGCAGCTGTGTGAATTCAGTCTATTCTTTACCTACTTATGTACTTGTTTGTTAGCTGATATTACATCCTCTTGATAACAACATTTGAGCTTCCCACCCTGAGCCTGAAGGTGTGTGAATTCGGTCTAAAAACTTCCAAACTGTATTTCTGCAAGTAGATGAACCTTTTCCATCTGCCTGAACATTGTTAATATTGATTTAAATATTTATGAAGTGGCATGTTTTTCTCATTTGATCTCACTTTGATCGGTACTCACTCACTCACTCACTCCCTCACTCACTCAATCACTCCCTCACTCACTCACTCACTCACTCACCCACTCACTCACTCACTTTGATGACAGAAGAATCACCCATCTAAAGTCAGATCCAGTGAATTCGGGATAAACCGTCCCATGAGTCCAGTCAATAGTTTATCTCCATGGGAGAGTTTGGCATCACTACTCCACCCAGCCCCCAGAGGAAGGACTCAGTTGTCCTCCATGAGGGACATCGTTGCACCACTGAACTACTTTCTCATTGCTAATCATAAAGATTATATCACATGTCCCCATTCTCCCTCTGCCTTTAATTGCTCTTGTTCTCATCCTCTTGTTTCTCCACTCTCATTCTTTAATAAAGCTGTTGTAGAGATGATCATTTTTTTTTTCTTCATATGAACATTCTGAAACAAGGCTTTTGAAATAAGGATGAAGAAAGAAACTTTGCATCTTACCTATGGCATCACATCTATTTCCCCACCTCACTTGCTTTAGCCGTTTACTCAAAATGACTGATAATTCCATCAGAGGAAGTGACTGACCGACTCCACCCATCGTTTTGGCATGAAAGTTGCAAGTTAAGGACACCCCCATCAAGTGCTGCTGGACTTGTGCGTTATCTTCAGTGAAGCCATTAGAAGTAAACAGTCTCAATCTGAATGTTTCCTGTAATTAAGACATTTTTACATACAGTGCAGACACACACACACACACACACACACACACACACACACACAACAAACAATTTTTAATCAAGGGAACATACTGGCTCTGTTGTGCCGCCACGGTGCTCAGTCATGTGTACAGTATACACTTGGCTCTGAGATTCAAACAGCCAAGTGTCATCTGAGTTTTTTCCACACCGATATATGGGCTCATAACATTCATCATCAAATGATGATGATGATGATGATGATGTATCAAAATACACAAGATTGAGACTGTTTTTTTTTTTCAGAACACTGGATTCAACTCACACTAATGCATGAGTAATGTTTCACCAAGCTGGTTGTTTTCCAAAGAAACAGCTCGATTTTCCTGTCAATCTCAGCAACATTTCAAGTGACATTAGCGCAAGTGTAAGCCAATTGCATTGTTTCAGTTCCAGGAAAGAGTTTAGTGTGATTAAGTAGAGTTACAGTGTAGTGTGTGTAATATCCTGCTATGTTAAACAGAATAACTTTTGATACAGTTTTCAGCCTTCATAAGATCCAGGATACTGGAAATCTAGTTCACATAAAAGATTGATTGAACGGGTTATTATGCGTTTCACCTGATATACAGTAATACATAGCACTGGAGCAGCAGTCTTGGCATTTTATTCTTTATATACCAATAAATTGCTTGTTATGTATGTGATTTTGCAGACAATGCAACAGTCAGTTCTATATGACAAGCACGTCCTGTCAAAACCAGTCTGAGTGTAGTGATCCTGATGTGGGTCTGCTATGAATATTTCCTCTGCTCTGTTGATGACTTCAGTAGCAGCGGAGTGCCTCTACAAAGGACAGATAGTATTATACTGAGATAAATATTCTGATTGTAAGAGGAGGGTAGAGTTGTATAAAGTCACAAGACGTAACACAGAAAAGAGAGAGAAATAAACTTTATAAATCAAATATGCTTTTTTAATACTACAACAGTACTTTCAGAGCCGGACCACAACAACCAATGAGAGAGGCATCTCAGTAGCCGACAGTGCTGCCAAGCAAGGTTAAACATTCTGGCCCTTGAGGCTAACGTTAGCGAGCATACTGCTGTGGACAGAAACTTAAATCTAACCAGCAGTTCTCCCCGAAGAATAGAAAACCTGTTTTGACCGCTTCTCCCCACTCATCCAGACTCGTTTATCATTCTGCCTTTGTTTTCTTCCACACTGCAACGCGTAACTACAGCACATTGTTGCACCATGCTAAATCTCCATTTTGGTTACGTCTGCTTCCCCATGAGATCGTGTGAGAGGGATTACGTATGAACCCAGCTTTCAGTCTGCAGAGCCATGAAGCTAGGGTGCTGAAGCCAGGCCCCCCACTGCTGCACAGCGCACTGTTCACCATTTATTAAAAATGTTTTAATATTGAATGTATTTCATGGCCAAATTCAAAACTGCACTTCCTTTGGTGTGCAGTTAGATGCAGAAATGTGAGACATATCGTATGGACAGTTCTAAAGATTTAAGAATGACAGACAGACAGACTGAGATTTCTTGCTTTATAGTTTTTTTTATTTTTTTTTTTAATGGTTCTAAATAAAGTCATCATCATTATCTAATGAGTTATATTATGTAAATGTATACTGTATGCTAATTTGCTGATAGAAATTACATACAAGAATGTAAAATACTGTGCATTATAGGCTCATATCCAATGTCCTGACATGGATATTATAGGAATATGATAAAAAATACCATAAAAGACTTGGAGTGAGTGAAGCGGTGCTCAGATTTGATTTAGTGCTAGCTTCTCAACCTCATACTGCTCTCATTTTTTTCATGCAGGCCTGCTATTTATATTGAGACATTTCCTGCTACCCCCATGAAACATGTTAGGCATAAATAATATTTATGTTTGGGTATTTTATATTTATTGAGTGGGAATTGCTAACCAATATCACTGCTATGATTCCTTTTCTTAAATCTTTATTCATATATATATATATATATATATATATATATATATATATATATATATATATATATATATATATATGTATATGTATATATATTTATATATATATATATATATGCCAACCAAACTAGTGTTGTTTTACTTATTTTCAGAGCTGCTTTGATTTGTTTCAACAAATGAGCACACTTAAAAAGGTTGCCGTGGTCTAAAAATGTTTGGGAACCACTGCTTGTTCCAAAAGTGTTGGCCCCTCCACAGTCCCATCATTAGTGCACACTCACCTACAGTATAAAGCCCTAAAGATGAATGAAAGTGTGTCCATCTAACCACGAAACACCTTGTTAAATCAGACTTAGTGAAATTCACCCATTACCTCCAGTGAGATCCACTCAGAACCTCATTACACCCTTCATTCTCCTCACACTGAACGAACCCGCTCCCATCTGCCCTGCCATCAGTCACCATGGAATATTTAAAGCCTGCACAGTGGATTTCAGACCTCCACAGAGGGAAAGATTAAGCCTCACTGACCAAATTAAGAGTGAAGAGTGAACATTATGAATATGATCCCATTGGCCTTGTTCACTTCTCTATTTATCCCTTCATTTTCCATCTCTCCATACATTCATTCATCTTTTCCTCTGGTGGGATGCACTCTCATCAGAATCAGGGAGGATTTCTGTCAGGAAATCTTCTTAAAGCAGCACTTGGCAAGATTTTTAGGGAGAAAAAAAACATCAGTCTGATCAGGCTAAATCATGAAGAGCACCCCATCTACACTAATGAGGAGCTGAAGATTTGGCCTATTTACTCAATGAAATGTTGGTGTGTGGATGATCCCTGCTGGGAGGTCTTGTAGTGTATGCACACCAAAGGTCACAAATTGCAGTTTTAGAAGAAAATACTACATTTGTTTTCTAACAATAACTCATTCTCTTAAGTCCACACTCAAAGGAATAGTTTGACGTTTTGAGAAAATCGATTTTTGCTTTCTTGCATGCATTTAAGCCATGTCCAACTTCCATTTGCAAGTGAAACGGATAATCTGGGTGAAAAGGGGTTGTAATTAGACTAGGTTAGACTAGATAGGTGTGTTGTGAACGTAATATAAATTAAACCAATCAGACTGTCATCTCCCGTTTCTTTTAGAGACAGGTGTGCCAGGATCTTGAGCATTGATATTCAAACAGTGGCGCTCTATGTGGTCCTTGACCACTGGACGCTCCGCCTCAGCCGTTTCCTAACCATCTATAAATAAACAATACAATTATATCCCTGTGTGGTAAATAGTAATGCCTGGATCAGACAAGATGGGTCGTAAAAATAATTATTCTGATTAATAGCGGATGGGATGCAGGTGGGTAAAATACATATTTAATGAGGAGCAATTTACCTGCAGTGATCCCCCAACAATGAGAAAGTGCATCCTTCCATTAAAAGAGCCGGTGTGCGCATTATGCACAAGGCACAGCAGATTAACTTCAGTAATTATTTAAATCTCCAGACTCGTCCACAGGATTGGTCAGGATCTAATGTTAAGAGATGTTCTATGTTCTTCTACACAGCGTAAGCTCAAACACACAGTTCAAATTTGTACGATAGAATTCTTAGGAATAAAGCAGCCGTCCTCATGATGAATCTTGAGCTTCATCAAACCTGTCTAAAAATATTTATTTCAGGAGATAAAAGTTGAATTCTGTTTCCTCTGGAGAGTTTCCTCTGTCTTGTCCAGTTTATAACTACAGCTTTTAGTTTTGCTGCTTAAAGATGCCACGATATTTGCTGCAGTTACTGCATGCATGGAAATGTTTAAATCACTGAAAGCAGCTGGGCCTAAAAATGACAACAGTGTTGGTTTGAAACCAGCAATGGCACTGACGCTGCCCTGCGTAAGATTGTATGCATTCATACTAATTACATAAGTCAAAACATTCAAACTCTACTCACAGTGCAGTTCTGTTATTGTCTTGTGTTTGTATGTCATAGCATCCATGTCCCAGAAATTATTTCATCCATCCATCCATCCATCCATCCATCCACTCATCCCTCTCTCTGAGACTTTCTTCAGCCTCTCAGTGGAATCTTTTACAGGCTTATTGTAATCATCAGAGAGCTGCTCCAGAGTGACTCATTATGTTTATATATAAGCCTCTTTCTATCATCTCTACATGACCACTGATCCAACCATCCATCCATCAGTCAGCACCTCTCCAGACAAGCGGTCTCACTCTAGGGCAAATCTTCTTAGGCTCTAAAGAGCAATTGACACAATGAATCTCTTCTTGTTGTTTTGCCGGCTCTTGTCCTTCCTTTGTCCTTTTTCTAAGGACATTTCCTTCTGTCACGGCTCATCTCGTTTTTTTTTCATCCAACTCCTTCCCCACCTATATCTCCATCATAATGTCTTGGCATCTGTTCTTTCTTTTTTTAAAAGACCATTTCTACACACTGTCTGTCCCTCTCAACACTGTCACTATCAGCCCCACAGTGACAGAGAAACTGATACCTACACCTACTCCCTGTGGAGATCTCTTTACATGGTGCATTTTTGTAGTTCTAATTTCAACCATGCTGAGAAAGGTCATTAGAAATTGCATGACTTCATTCATTTGATATCAGCTGGATTTTTTTTCCAGGGAAAAAATGATTATTTCCAATGCAAATCATCTTGAACTTTCTTGATGTTTTATACGACCTATATGCTTGTTTACTATTAAAGCAGCTAAATTGGTATTTTTTAACAACACTGTATGGAATAACAATGTCAAGACAAGGTGAAAGGGGAAAAACGCTCATAGTTGTAAAACTGAAGAGAATTTAATCCTCAGCACCTCTCGACTTCACGTAGCCTTATAGTGGGTTTCAAAGTAGCTTTTTGGCCACAACTCCACTGTTTGGGTACACTCATTCGACCCTGCTTTTTTTTGTGAAAAAGCTCTAACAACCCTTGGTAAATTACCAGACAAACAGAAACAGTTAGACACAACCTGGTAAAGCATCTGGCAGCTAATGATCCTGATAGCCTTCAGGAGTTAGTTGAGATCATAAACAGTGCTATAAGAGAGGGAATATTGGACTTTGATTCCTCAGGTGGAAATAAACATGACATAAATGATAAAGTCACTCCGTAAGCGCTGGATTTGTAAAGATAGATAGATAGATAGATAGATAGATAGATAGATAGATAGATAGATAGATAGATAGATAGATAGATAGATAGATAGATAGATAGATAGATAGATAGATAGATAGATCAAGAAATCAGTAATCAGTATGAAGCTTTTTCATCAATAACACCTCACCACATCAGTCTGTCATTGTCTTTTCAGCCGATTTCCTACAAGTTTCCCATTAAATATTCTGTTTCAGAGAAAAGCACAGATTAAGCAACCGGGACACGTTCTAAAATGCTGTTTCATTGTGAATTTAATGCTGCACGTTGGAACTTTGGGTTGGTGGCCCCAAACGGCAGTGAGCCTGAGGCAGCTCTTTGAATACTGTGGACTTCAATACCCAGAAGTCGTGTACCATGACATTAGCGGTTCAGGTTTCTTCTTTGTAGTCTCTAGCTGCTGCAGAGGTAGAGAAGAGGTTCAGCTATCACTGATGAGTCTGGACAGAACACCACTTCACACTTCTGAATTGGGCTTTGCACTTACATTTCATTGCATCACTTCCTGTGCATGAAGAAATATTCTTGTTAGTGACAATCATGACACCCAAACACGAGTACTAATTAGGAATGACTTGTTTTTCCCTGTTGCAGTAAAGTGAAGTAGGTTAATACAGTATGCAGGGTGCATGTGTGTGTGGAAATCTCATGTGGCTTCAAAATGAGTACTTTTGGAGCGCAGTGTAGTGTGAGTAGAGTGAAGAGTGTTTGTGCATGTAAGTGAATGTCATGAGCTAGATGTCTACCTTTCTGCTTTAGTGTTCACATGAAGATCATCACACAACAAAACAGTGAGAAATCCCATTGGTTTCTTTATAATGTGCTTACACCTGCCACATTTCCACATCGCATGCTGTCTGACTAAGACACTTAGTGAGACTGATCCAAATCGACTCAGGTATACCTTTTCTCAATGTTGGGTTTGTTATAAAGAATGTTATTTGAGGGGAAGAGTGTGAAAGACAAAGATATACCCTGTCTAGAGGAGAGGTGGAAAAAGAGAACACCCGGGGGAAGGAGAGAGTTATAGAGATACAGAAAAAAAAACAAAGCTTCACTGTGTTTAATCTTCATCTTACATTCATTGTCTTTAAAGTACTTATGTTCCGATTGTTGGGATTGACAGAAAAGTAAAAGGGCACAGATAGACACTTTCTGTTGATTAACAACATGATCCAAAGAAAAAAAGATTTTCTCCTCCAAAGGAGAGGCTGGCATTTATTAGAGACAGAGTTAGAACTATTATTTACTGTAAGCATAGATCATAGAGCAAAATCAGCCACTGAGCATTAACAAACATTGTCTCGGTCAAACATGTACTGTCAGTTATGTAAGTGTATGCAAGTGACTTTCTTGACTGGGGACACAATAATTCTAAACTGGATAGCAACCATAAAATGATTTTCAAAAGAAAAACAAGTATGTTTAAACTTACAGGAAGTGCATTTCATGTTGTTGTTTGAGTACCAAATGTGTTTTGGGTCTCTGCTGCCCCTCCCTGGTTATTAATGTGCACTACATTTTACTCTGCCAGTGAACCCATGCATGCAGTACTTCATTTCAAATCACCTCTGTCTTATGTTGCCACTTTACAGCCTCACAAGCGTGTTCTTTGTTCTAGCCCATAGTTTAATGAGTGATTAAGATACTTAATGCAGTAATCAGCTAAATGTTCAAGTCATGAGAGATTCTTATACTTTGCAATAGTAAGCAGAATCCAAGTCAACTCCTTATTCCTCACTGGTTTCCCCTATAATAAACCAATGATGTACTAATAGTGAAGAAGAAGATTTCATTAAAAGGATTATCCCAATGTGACTTCTTGTCCTTGTACTGTATTTCTGTATTCTGCTACTTTATACTTCCTATCCGCTACATTTATTTGATAACTGTAGTTACTAGTTATTTTGCAGATTACACACTGCTTCAGAGCCAAAGTAGTGCATTTTAAATTATGATTAAGATTATTATTTTAAAGGCAAACCCATTAAGAATAAACAATCCTAATTCTGATAATCAGCAAAATGCTGAATATTGAATCTGATTATCGGTCGACCCATAGTATACAGTGCATACTGTACTGTACATTACAGTACAGTATGTGTAAATCTAAATAAAGTGTGCTTTAACTTTGATACTTCAGTATCAAATACTTTAAGACTTTAACTCAACTGCTATTCAAATGGTTGAGTTTTACTTCTAGCAAAGTAGTATTCTAACATGATTTTTTTACTTTATTCAAGTATGAGTTTTTGGTACCTTTACAACTTTACTATGGTTAGTATGTGTGCTCCCATGTGTTCCAAGAAATGAGCAATTTTTGCTGTGCCTGAGGTGAGGTGAATGTTTTGATATTTTTTGTAAAAAAACATTTAATTCTAGGAGATGAGTGCTATTTTGCTCCATTCCAAGCCTTTTACCCTCATATTAACGTCACATATCAACGTCACATAAAGGCCCATATAAATCTCTGAGGTCAAATCTTTCAGAAATGAAAAATGGAAAGCTTTGTGGACATGCCAACTCACAAATTGACTTCTTGGAGTGACCTGGTTGAAACCGAAGTTGTGTCAGTTGTTCCGGACTGTGTTTTTGCTCCACTGCTCTGTTAGCCTGATGACAAATATCAGCTCAAGAGATGAGTACTGTAGGATTATGAAGATTTACCCTCCACAAGTTCTCACCTGCATGGATATTCTCCCAACTTTGGTTGGTAGGAACAGGAATTGTGATGTTTTTCATTATGTTGAATAGACTCTCTAGCTGTTTCTTCTTTGACCTTTTGAAAAGTATGTTTATGATATTTATATTGTAAAGACTTGCCTTTGTCTTATGATATTTGTGCATTTCTGCTTAGCAGAAAATAGTCTTTGGATATTGATTCTGTTATTATGATTTATGGCATGTCACATTTAAAATGTAGTGTTTTTTTATAAATAATATGGGATCAGATTATAACTCATCTAAATTATGTGTGCTTGTGACATTTTTACATGGCATATGAAGTGACTACTTTTATTCTACGTTGCAGCCGAATGGTTGATGAAATAATATGAGATTCAAAATGTGTTGCTACTGCTGTGTCAGCATTGTCAGTAAAGTTAAAAACTCAGATTAATCCAGGCCTACAAAATAGCACTTAGAATTAACATGACCTGGAACCTTCATCAACGCAGATAAATTCATCTTTTCATCAGTAGGATGAAAAACTGATCAGTTTTGCAGAAGGGTCAAACTAACAGTTTTCCTTTCTCCTTCCTCCATCCAGGCATTTGGGCCCAAATCCAGATGCCCCAAACCAGTATGGATGTGAACAAGGGTCAGATGGTGGTGCTGAGAGCCTCCTACAACACAGATGCAAGCAGTGACCTGAGGCAGAACACTATCATCTGGAACTTTGTCACTGAAAGCACCCAACTGGTACGGAATTGAATGGGGGACCCTATATACAGTCATATATGGGAATCATTGAAGTAATCTTGCTCCATATAGTACAGTATATAGGAATCAGCTGTAAAATATTTGTCTTCTGTGTCTATATCTGGGATTACAGTTAAAAAGGGTGTTTCCTGTTCTTCTGCTGTTAATCTGGCAAAGCTCTTCCTTTGTAAACCCTTAGAAATTAATCCAAGACAAAAAAGGCTTAAAGCGTTCACACAAGCAATGTGTTATATCTTTACTACATCATACTGTTGCAAATGTGTGTTTTGCTGTGTTAGGAAAGTGACACAGTAAAAGACACATTTATTGAATTTATTTATTTAATTAAGATAAACATGTTTTTTTTCCAAATCGGATTATTTATGAAGTCACCGTTGCAGTAACATATGAAACAAAGCGGAGAGGTTTTACGTAACAGGCCCAGCTGAACGACCCCCCTCCTTAAGCCTACATTGTTTTTGTTTTTTTTTACACATTATCTGGAGACCTGGCCATGGCTCAGCTTACGGATCTTCCGAGGTCAGATCATCGGGCTGTGCAGATGGACGACCCAAAAAAAAATGATCACAATCAAAAAGAAAACAGGGGAAAAGGGAACTCAGAGAGCCAGGAGAGAAACAGTTGATTACAAGTGAGGCTTTTTGTCCATATGCCTGAACAGCCATCCAGGGTCTCACTCTGCCTCACTGTCATTTGTAGCCAGAAAAGATGAATCAAAAGAACAAACTCTCACTGCCTCAAAGCCAAACCTGGATGCCACAGTCTCTGCAGAGTTCTGCAGAGAATCCGCGTGGCATTCAGTCCAGCAGCTAATGTGAGGTAATCACATTTAACAAACTCACTACTTAGTTGAAAATTGAAAGACTAGTTTGGCCTAGTTTGTGTCTCACATCTAACCTTACTAACCTCCACGCAGTGACGCCTGACTGAAGTGGTAGTGACTCAGTCAGCACAGAACTTTGTTGTTGTAACCAGCTTTAATCAACTTCCACTCGTTCAAACTCATTCTCATCTTCTGTGTCTGCACCTGCCTTGATTACTGTAATCCTTTACTTATACATCTAGGCTACTGTATACCATTTCTATGTACTGCAGTGCAACACTGTGGCTTACTGATTTGGTCTGAACAGTTTTTGGAGCTCTGTGGCACAAAGGAATAAGATAAATCAGGCTTTGTATGCACACCTATTATTTGTTAATAATCGTCAGGTTTGGTCTTCTCATGGGATTATGAGAAAAGCCACTGCTAGTTAATGGGTCTGACTTCAATGTTGTTCCTGTTTTTCAGAGGAAGCAGGACACACTGTTGCTATGTATAGTTAAACATTAATACTATTCAGATTTAGAAATATTAGATTTAACTGGGTTGAATTTATGTTTCTGCCTTACATTATATTATATTACATTATCCCTCGCATGTCACACGTGTCACATCCCATTTTGGAGAAATTCAGCCTAAGCCTTTTAAGTCTTTGAAAACCTAGGTTGAAATGGGCTACAAGCAAGACTCAATGAGGAGACTTCATTGGAGAACAAATTGTGTTCCATGTCAGTTTACTCTGTAAAGCCCTGGATTAACAGTTGGGTACGTCACATGCTGCGTGCTCGCTCTCTTGCATTTAGATCAGGCAATGAGACGGAGTACAAAGCTGCGAAGTATGGATTGGAAAAAGCCATCACAGCACCCAAAAGGCAGTACAGAAAGAAGCTGGGCGGCTTCTATTCCACTGCTGACTCCGGGCGGATGTAGCAGGGCGTACAGCACATCACATACTACAAGACCACCACCAACACAATCAGCTCCACAGACAGCCTGCCGGATGACCTCAACACTTTTTACACCCTCTTTGAGACCTCCAGCTACACCACAGAAAGGAGGCACACACACAACTGGGACCCCCCGACCCGCCTCCCCACCACCAACAGTCTCATCAGGCCAGGTACACAAAGTCCTGAGGACCATCAACCCCCGCAACGCAGCCGGACCAGACAACATCCCTGGGCGGACTCTCAGAGCATGTGCCAGCGAGCTGGCTGATGTTCTCAACTCCATCCTCAACCTTTCCCTCAGCCACTGTATCATTCCCTCCTGCTTTAAGACCACAACCATCTCTTCACCAGACGCCATCACTGCTGTTCTCCACTATTCCCTCTCACACCTGGAAAACAAGGACTCCTACATCAGGACATCTATGTGGACTACAGCTCTGCCTTCAATACGGTCATCCCCACTAAACTTACCGACCAACCGTCTACACTGTCTGCACCCCACCCTCTGTGACTGGCTCCTAGACTTTCTGACTGGCAGGCCCCAGTCTGTCAGGACTGAAAATAGGACTTCAGCCAGCATTATCGGGAACATTGGCACTCCACAAGGATGCATCCTCAGCCCCATCCTCTGCACCCTGTTCACCTACGACAGAATCACCTCCCACAAAGACCACCATCCTGAAGTTTACGGACAACACCGCAGTGATAGGATGCATCACTGGCGGGGACGAAGCGGCCTACAGGAGGGAGGTGGCTAGTCTGGTGTCATGGTATGAGGACAGCAACCTCACCCTCAACACAGACAAGACAAAGGAGATGAAAGTAGACATGAGGAGGAAGAGGAGACCTCATCAGCCACTGTACATGCGGGAGCTTGAAGTAGAGAGGGTGAGCAGCTTTAAATACCTGGGCGACCACATCAGCGATGACCTCACTTGGTCACTCAACACCATACAGCTGGTAAAGAGGGCCCAACAGCAGCTATATTTTCTAAGGAGGTTGAAGAAGGGTTAGAGTCCACAGGAAAGCTACCTCCATCTTCAAAGACCCCACCCACCCCCAGCACAGACTGTTCACACTTTCACCCTCAGGCTGGAGGTACAGAGACCGTCCAAGACCACCAGACTAAAGGACTCTTTCTTTCCCACTTCCATCAGACTCCTAAACAAACGAAACTGGTTCCACTGTTGTGTATACATATGGACAAATACTTGTTCGTGACTTGTGTGCTCACAAGCCTGTTTTATTTCCTCTTTCTTTGTGTCTGACATTATCTTTCTGTTGTCTTGTCCAGATTGTCTCCTACACCAAAGACTCCATGAGCGTGGGCAGCTCCCAGTTTAAGGGTCGCGTTGGTTTCATCAGCAGCATGCCCTCACGTGACGTGTCGCTGTACATCAACAACACCCAGGAGTCTGACTCGGGACGGTACCTCTGTCAGATCATCATTCCTGGAAATCCTGGCTTCACCGCTGAGCTCAGTCTGGACGTGAAGGGTAAGAAACAGATTCAACGGACGACACATTTACGTCTTCTTGCCTAAACTGTAGTGATACTTATCACATTGACTTGACTCAGAAAAACTGAGTTACAGTTAATATGTTGCAAAAGATTTAACAAAATAAACATTTTCTTATCTTCTCCTCCCAGTCCCTCCTGCTGTTCCAAAGTGCTCTCTATCAGGGAAGCCAGTGCTGAAGGGAAATGTGACTCTGGGCTGCACATCCAGCTCTGGGAAGCCCATTCCTATGTACAAGTGGAGGAAAGAGAGCCCCATTTCGGAGGTCTTCTTCTCACCCATGCTCAGTGAGTGGATGATCAGTAACAAATCGTATTATTCAATCAGAAGTAAGGTCTATGCACCTGCCTGTGTTGCTGAAGTCGCTGAACAAGGAATGAATCCCTTGAGGCTGCGTGGTTTGCATTTTTATCATTTTAGAAATCTGTGTGATCTC
Organism: Diplodus puntazzo; assembly: GCA_963678695.2. Lineage (NCBI taxonomy): Eukaryota > Metazoa > Chordata > Actinopteri > Spariformes > Sparidae > Diplodus > Diplodus puntazzo. Next base: position 17,066,538 of record OZ023167.1, on the reverse strand, counting down.
TTGGTACATTTCAGTGACGGTAATGTTGGCAGAGCAAGTATCTTTAATGTGATTTTTTTCATATATGGATTTATGTTTTGGGGATTTAGGAGCAACTTTTGACATCAAAGCTAATCTAACGTGATTGTGTGGGAGTTTTTATGTGATGAGAGCATTTTAAAATTATATTTGTATACTGCCAGACGGAGTCATCAAACTCAAAAGTATTTCCACCTGCCCTCATATTACTGCACTTCCAGGTCACGTCAGGTTTCTAGAAGCTTAACGAACCCCAGTTTTAGATTTTTGATGAAGTGATGACAGCGACCTGTGTTATAGTACGATGTTTTTTCCTGATTTGGTCGATTCGTCTTCAAGAGGGGCATGGTGCATTTTAAAGGAATAATTCAACTTTTGGAGAAACGAGCTGTCTTTGTTGCCAAAAAATAATGAGCAATGAATAATAAATAATAATAATGAGCATTTCTCTTTTTTTACAGTTTAGACAGAGCCAGGCTAGTTGCTTCACCCTGCTTCTAGTTTTTATGCTGATAGCCTGCAAGCCACAGCTTAAAATTTAAAGATCAGATATGAGAGTAGTTGATCTTCTCCTCTGTCTCTCTGAAGGACAGTGATTTGAATGAATTTATCCCAGTACTTGTTGGGCTGCTTGCTGTCTTAATATTGTTTTCATTTTGGCTCATGCAGTGTTTTATGATATAACAAATCTCCCACTGCCTTCTTAAGATATGTTTAGTATAATCAGTTACAAAGTTCACATTTATTTCCATGGGTGCAGAATTAGAATGGGATAAATAAGCTACTTACCAAAATGAAACAAAAGTACATCATAGTGGAAACAAAGAAGCAGAACTGTTCCCTGATGGAAAGTAAGAAATCATTGCCTTTAGCAGTAATATTGTCCATAGTTGGTATAATTGCACACTGTAATAGGATCTTTGTATAGGACTGACTCTGAAATGATTTTTCTCGTCTTTTCCTATTACAATGATGATGAATTGTCAAGTATTAATGATGCACAGTCTAATATATCAAAACAATGGGTGCATCTTCAGTCTGATTAGGTCTTGTCATATGTGTCACATTCTTACCAATATAGAAGGAATAATGTGTGTGCATGCCTGCTTGACAGTAGTCCTATGTGTGCTGCACTGTTCTAGATGAGAAGACAGGCACTCTGAAGCTGAGCAACCTGAGCGGTAACATGTCGGGGAAGTACGTGTGCACAGCCAGTAACTCAGCCGGCTCAGAGACCTGCATCATCAACCTGGACATCGTCACCTGTATGTAGCACACAACAACACGACCAACCATCATATTAGAACAAGTTAAGAAATGATATGAAATGAATGAATGCATATTTACTGTATAATGCAACATGTCTAATCTTATCTTAGACTCACTTATTAACTTTGTTTGACAGAAAATCTTTCCAAAAAACGTGTACAATGTGAAGCGAGATGTGCATCGTTGTCATGTAGTCATTGTGCGTCCCGTTGACTCCTCCTGTAGCCACTAATGTGGGGATGATTGTCGGCGCCACGGTGGGCTCATTGGTTGGAGTCGGCTTCCTCCTCTTAATCTGTGTTGTGTACGTGCTGAAGAGGCGGAGAGACAACGAGGACGACTTGGCCAATGAAATCAAGTGAGTTATGTGACTTACCTCCAGGTAGCCTTTAAATGAACACTGGCTATGTTTACATTTGCAGAATATTACATCATAAAAATACATGTCCGACAGATGATAAACTCTGTAGACACAAGGTAGTCACTTTACTATGGTATGAAACAGAGAAAAGTCTCACATTGTAGAATCTGAAAGCAAATATAATAGACAGTATGTAGGTGTATATGGGACATATCTAAAGTATGTCCAAGCAGCTGCCACTGTGCTCATAAGTGACAGCTGCAGGATGAAAACAAATGTTCAAGTGTTACAATAGTACAAGTAAAGAACTACCTTTAGTAGTATTTAGCATCATCCCAAGACAATTGTCATTGGTTTAAAAAATACAATCATTTTTACAATTACAAATACATACACATATTTTCCCCTCTCCACCTGAATGATACTGGGTGCAGCCATACCTTTCTCCAGCAAGGACACAGTGCTGTGGAGATGCTGTAGGTCTCTCTTTGTGAGACTAGGCTATAACAGACATAGATGACCAAGGACAGCAGCCAAACCCCTGATTGTATTGTCTTAAATAACAGGGAGTTAAATGCTAAGAAATTTAGAATCCGGTATTTGTTCTTTAATATGTGACATGGTGACGCTTATCTTCTTGTGTGTGCTATAAACAGTAAATTGACTGTGTGTCCGATCCACCCCCAGGGAGGATGCTCAGGCTCCCAAACGAGTGTCCTGGGCTAAGAGCGGCATGGGTTCAGATATCATCTCCAAGAACGGCACCCTGTCCTCCATAGCCTCCAGCCCACACCACAAAGAGTCATCCCACCACCACAACAATCACCACCACCTGCAGCAGTACCCTCAGCGCCCTCCATCGGACACAGCATCCATCATCACCGCCACGGGCAGCACGGCCGGCTACCGACCGTCCCGCCATCACGGCGCCTCCACCCCTACCCACTACAGCTACAACAACAACACCACCCTGCCGCGTGGACAGCCCGTCTCCTCTGAGGCCAGCACCAATGGGAGCTCCCTACCCAGACCAGAGCGCTACACTCAGCTGCCCCAGGCCCAGGTCCTGCCGCAGACCTACAGTCAGCAACAGCTGCAGCTCCAGGCTGCTCCCTCCCCGCCACCGCTGCCCACCTCCACAGTCACAGCATCCAACATCACCCGCATGGGAGGGGTGCCCATTATGGTGCCTGCACAGAACCAGGCTGGCTCTCTGGTCTAACACCTGCCAGTACTGCTGACAAACGCGGTGGAATTAAAGGAAACTCTTTAATTTCTATTTAGCAAAGAGTAGAAGAAAATGTCAACTTCATGTATTCGCGCCAAGAAGCTTCATGGCAAGACTTTTAGAAAGACTGTTTACTTGCTTTAAGTATACTTACTGTATGTCTTTTATATTCTGTATGCACTGTATACATTACTATTTATAGATATGATTTTCATACATTTGTCCAGTATCCTCTTTTCTACTTAATCAATTTTTCTTTTCAAAATTTTGCTTTTAAATGCCATATTATATATATTTTTTAATTCTGTCATACTAATTCTACAAAGTGGACATTAATTGGTCATTTCATGTGTATGCACATCTCACAGATGAAAATACAGATGAAATAAGAAGAAGGTTATGCAGGTCGCCTGTACTTCATCTATCGTCTTTACCTAAAACTACCCAAGGGAGGAATTACTAAGACCACAACAGGTTAAAGCACGGTATTATATCCGTACTGTTCAGAGGAGGGAATGCCTCTTTAATGGAAGTTAGTGAGGACAGGGTGTAATATACAGTATTAAATTCCATAAATGAGTATATTGCTGCAGCAGACTTATGGACAGAGAGATAAGACAACATTATACACATGATAAATTATCCTAATCCTTTTTTGTGTGTGTGGCTGTCAGTGGTTCAGCTTATAAAATGCTCTTAGACTCCATTCTTTAAACACAGATTAGCAAAAAGCTTCTTATAATATTGAGCACTATTCAGAACTGTAGGTTTGTGACTTTGCAAATACACAAGTCCACACTTGAGTTGTAATAATTTAAAGTTGCCTGCAGCATTGAAATTGTAAATACGATATTTATTTTCTGTTAGATGTGTGACATACATATGCATTTTGTTGGCTATAGCCTGAATTGAACATATGATGCAGGTAATACTGTACATTTGCCCGCAACACGAAATTACGCTTTACGTAGCCTAGTTCATTCACTCAAAACAGTTCATGGAAATGAACCAGATACGTATTTTTACTTTGGGGAATTTTTTGCAAACTTTCAAAAGTTTAATTAAAGTTCGCTTGACATTTTAAGGAAGCATGGCTAATGACGCCAAGCTAAAGTAACAGGGACCAAAGACAATGACACCTGGCTCTAACATGCCACCAGCTAAAATGAAATGCCGTGAATTGGGGTATGATCAAAAACTGGCATGTTGACATCTTTGCTCACACAGCCAAATGTTAAGCAAGTGCAAAAACACGACATAACTTAGCAAGCCTTATTTTCTTAATAATTCAATGTTCAGCAGCAACAGAAAGTCCAGCTCAGCATCTGTCTGCAGTGTTTTTGTGTCCTTTTCGATCTCTTCCCCTCTGTCATAATGTCCATAGTGGCTGCAAGGCCCAGTTTTGAGAACTTCCTTCTCCAGGCAGTTTAGACACTCCCGGCAGTGCTCTTATCAGAGTCAGCTAGCAGAACTAACTTGTAGTTATAGTAAGCAGCAGTTACATTTTACTTTCAGGAATGTAATCCAGTTTGTGAAAACATTTTCATTCTCTGCCAAAAGCAGTTTTTAGACAAAAATGATTTCCCCTTTGATTAACATTGCCAAGAACTGGTAACAGGAAGCAGACGTGACCTTTCTCAATCAAACATTCATATCCAGGTGTTTTTAAGACTACTGAAGGTGCCCAGTCTGATCGACCTTCTATCGTCTCCTATCATGAGGAGATGATTGCTAATTTTAAACAACCTACAGTTTTTATACTAAAGAGAGTATTAACACCAGAGTGTTATACCAAATACATTTTGTCCTGATACCAGTGATGTAGATAAGCCATGGATCTTGGCTCAAAAGCTACTTTCATTGAACAAAAAAAATATTTCAATATACATTTTAAAAACATTAAACAGTATCCCGTGTCACACTCAATAAGAACAGCTGTAGCTCCTGATACATACAGTAGATGACATAGAGGCTCTCTAAAAGACTGCTCCACTCAGTCATTGAGAATTTGACCTTGTTAAGGATGTTAGTTTAGTTTTTACATTCAAAACATCTTCATTGCAGAATCAGAATTTAAAAGGCTACACACCTAAGGGTCTTAAGCCACTGACACTGAATGGTTAAAAAATATGTCATGTTCCAAAGCAGTGAAATCCAAGAATAATATTTAACTGTGACCACCGTCAGTTCACACAGATGGTGATTTAAATATCATTTGATTTGGAATAGAACATAAATACATAAATAGTCATCACGCTAGCTATTCTGCTGTATTGTCGATACACTGGAGCATATGCTTTTTGCTTTTTGTTTTTTGTTCTGCATTTTTTGTGTTTTGCAGGCAGGGTGTCAGTGTAACTATTCTGAATTTAATCATTTGTAACTTGATGATGTTGAAGGAAAACATAAGAGCATCCATTAGAGAATATTTCCGATCATTGTCATCTTGCCAACACAAGTTTGATAGAGCAGTGACAGCAAAACATAAAAAGCAAGCGGTAGCTGTATCTTGAAACTTTGGTAGCTCTGTTTAGATTTGTATTGTTTTTTATACATTAGGGTAAAACGGAAAGGCTTCCTGTGGGAAGTCGACGGTCTGGAGGAAATCATTTTGATGGGTAGAACTTAGACAGTCTTTACAGCTACAGTCCACAGGCTCACTGGGCTAACTACCAAGTGGGTCATTTAAAATGTGTACATTAAAATGTATTCAAGACAAGCCTTTATTTTTTATACAGTATATGTGTATGTATAAGAGCACAGGAGCAGAGTTTATAAATAGTCAGTGTTTCCTGAACTAAAGAAGTGCTTGCTGTCAGTCAGTTAGAACCCATGATGGATTGTATAACTACTGTGGCCAAACTTGTGCTTAAGTATACAGTAGGGATATACTGTGGACATTCATGTGCAGTGTGCACTTGTATTCTCCATATTTATGTTCATGGAAATTGATTTGTATCATATTTTCAATTAAAAGAGAAATGATCAGTTGTGTGTGTTATGCTCCAAAGTCTTCTGGAAAAAAAAAGACTCTTATATTACAGCATTCCATTCTTATTGAGGATCTTTTCTATTGCTCTGTAACGTCATTTCATAAAAAAGAAGCAGGTCCACAAATGTGTTTTCTAATCGACATTATTGTGCTCAGTCTAATCAATGGTGATATCCTAATGAATTTCAAATACTAATGGTAGTATGTTTATTTGGGTCAAGAATACAGTTAGTTTGACATCCACAGAGTTCATTGTGAGAGTTAAAGTCAGCCACCAGAGGGCAGCAAATTTACTCTATTTGGAAAAAATCCTTAGCGATGTACCGGGTGCTATCGAGTCTATCAGACCTTCAAATCATCCTATATCCTACGTGTTGATTTTCCACCTTTCCACTGATGTAAAGTGTCACATTAAATGTAACGTTTTTGAACCCTGCTAATTTGAATGAATCCAGTAGATGTGTCATTTATTACAGGAGACAAACTCTTTTGTAATTAATTGTTTTTTTGTGTATAATGCTTGAACAGTAAATGCCTCATATGTTTATGTAGAAGTAAACCTTTGATTTTATTAAGTTACTTTATTTATGTACATTGACCCAACATGAAAGAAAAGCTTTGCATTAAATGTGACAATTTACATTGAATCTATATAATGAAATGAGATGGAAAATGGTCACTATTTTAGGGGACAAATATGAATGTATGTTGGTTGTGTTCACCTAAGAATTGTTGGACAGTAATCCTTTTCTTTGTGTTTCTATACCCATGTGGCCCTTTTTTGCCCTGAGACAACAGCATTTATTTTAGATAATTTATCAGAAGACATAAATCATTCAAAGAATAAAGTAAAATATTGTGTCCCCCCAAAAAAAACATAATCCATGCTGTAGAATTAACCCTGCCCACATCTCTATGTAAACATGTTTACCCGCTAAAATACAGAGACATAAAGAAACACATGCACACACCGCAAGGGTAGAATGTTTATTAGAATTTGCGATTAGCAATGTAACATTCACCTACATGGCGCAAAGGAAGTCATAAATATGCTAATATGCAAATATGCACACCTTTATTGAAATGAGCTCATCTCATCAGGGCCTGATATATCCAAGGAAAACTCAGTGATACACCTCCATGTGGCTGAACGGGGTGGAATGCACAGAAGCCTGTCGCTCTGATGACACAGTAAATAAAAGTAGAAAATCGGCAACAGAGTTCATATCAAATATCTGAATAGAAACGAAAATGAATTTCAAAAAAGTCAGAAGAGCACTGGATGTCCAGATGGGGAAGAAAAAAGAAGAAGACAAACAAAGCTCTGTAATGCACTGCACTGCACCCGTAATAGTTGTGTGTTTCTTCTCATTCGCATGGAGCTACAGTACTAAGTTGGCAGAAAAAGGTGCATGGCTTTTGTATTCAAATGAATCACCGGTTTCATCTGAAACTATACAGGGAGATGCTCACGTGTGGATACAGTATGGCATATCATTTAATTTACAGTGTAGTCCTTATGAATCAACAGATAAGACAGTCAACATAATTCAATGGTCAAAAGGTCAGTTTATGTATAAGTGTCAAAACTTGGCAACATTGAAATTCTGTTAGAGGAAAACGAAGAAAAGTAAAAAAAAAAAAAGAACAAAAAATAAACTATAAAGTTATGTGGTGTTGTGATGGTTAATAGCATGTCATGCTCCATTAGTGAAGTCCTTTAAAAGTGGGACTGGCTTCCCATTTAACTATTCAGACGGCGGCCATTTTGGGTGTGGCCCGAGCTTAATGTGCAGGATGGGAGACGGTGAGCTCAGCGAAAGGCAGTAGTCATAGTCGAGGTGAATACAATAATGTCGATGGTGAGGATCCATGGTTGATAATGGTAAAAGGGGGGAGGTCATGCAGCTTGGGCCAGAGGCGGGGAGGGTTGGAAAAGCCCTCGGGGGAAGAATTCACCGTTACACTGCGGCCCCTGGCCAGGCGGTGCTTTAGGTAGGACACAGGACTAGAGGGGGAAAACAGTGGATAATCACGTTAGGATAATAAAGTTACTTCTGTCCAGTGATCTTCGTGGGAAAATGAGGAAGTTCAATTTTGCAGTAACTGAATTTACTAGATAATATTCCAATCAGAGGATCACACTGTAATCTTTACTGTTATGATTGTGTTGTCCTGTACAGTGTGGCAGGCTACACACGTCAATAAGTCAGCGAAACCTTATAATAAGCTGACTTTTTCTCCAACAATCACTTTGTAGGAATAGTCAAACTTGTGCTTTTGTGTTTACCTTTCAATATGTAGTCAGTTAGCAGTGTAGGCACCTTCTCACTGTCCTCCTTCATGGCATAAAGAACTAGGGGGACAAAATAAAGTCCATCAGCTTGTTGAATACGCTTTGAATTTCGTTCCACGTGTTCACTGCTGGATACTTACTTTTTGTGAGCATCTGCAGGTCTTCAACAGATGGAGGGGTGCCTTTCTTCTCATACGGAATAACTGTGTTTAGATACTGAAAAGAGAGTTGAGATCCAGAGGGGTCAGTGCCATACTGGGATATGCAACAGTCAAGCTAAGATGTATTGATCAGACATTTTATGTGCTGTGATGTGCACATAATCAAAGAGAATTCAAAGCGATAGTTAGACGTTTTGGGAAACACATTCATTCGCTTTGATATCCCTCTCACATCTGTCTGTTAAATATAAAGTTAGAGCAAGAGGATGGTTAGTTCAGTTTAGCTTTAGGACTTGAAACAGGCTAACCGCTCTGTCTGTTAACATTTCTTTTCTGAGATTAGTCATAGAAATCCAAAGGGATTAAATGGTTTTCCCAAAATGTTGAATAATTCCTTCAAAAGTAAGTGACTGCCATTCTGTATACTGCAAACATTTAAAGGAATAGTTCAGCCCAAACTGAAAATGAAGCCGTTATTATAGCATACTCACCCCTATGCTGATGGAATGTCAGGTGATGTTTCATAGCCACATCAATAGTGTAAATAGCATCTTTTCATGTCAAATTTGGATCTCTGGGCTTTCCTGAGACTTGGACGCCTGATAAGATGTATGGAGCCATTTTATGTTTTTTTTCATGCTTTAAGTAAAATCTAAAACAAGTCCACAGCTACTTCAGTTTTTTAGGAGAATGCTGCAACGCTGTTTTTCTGCAAAGCTCTAGAAATGTTCTGTGGACTACAACATTTCACCCGACTTTCCATCAGAACGGGGATGAGAAGACAAAGACTGAATTTTCAGTTTTGGGTGAACTGTCCCTTTAAGTCTTCAGCGCCAACTGAAAGGTTAAAGGTACAGCCTGTGATCTAAATGCAAATGCAAGGGTAACTCCGACACCAGAATGCAAAATACAGTATTAGAATCTGCTATCATTCCCACGCTCCTGGCCAGATCCTTGATTACACAGACTAACTAAATGTTTTCTCATTGTAGTTTGTTTACATCCAGTAATCCCTGCAAAATTTGTAGCAAATCAGACCTACAAATATGTTCAACTGTGATCAGCTGGGAAGAACAGAATGCTGATTCATTTAAACGTTAACCTTAATCGTCAGTGTGCCTGTAATCTATATGGACAAAAAGCATGGACATTTCTTGCAGTGTACCATAGCGTATTGCTTACACTATCAACAGAGATCAAATTGCACACAGCAGGCTGATCATCTCTGTATGACCTCAACTGAGGCACTGGTATAAATATAAGCAGTGCAGCCAGTGCAACTGCACCGGGGCCCGTGGCCAGAAAGGGCCCATGGCCTGGGCCGCCACCACACAGCTGATGTAGGCTGTAAATCAGTTATGTCCACAGCTGTAACACACATGACAGTAGTAACCTCGCTTCATCCAATTAGTATTACAACAGCAGTACAAGCACCTGCCATGAGTCATGTCTGTCATAGCAAAAAAAACATGTTGTGCTGTCAATATGATAAATGTACATATTATATATACACAGATATATGTTTATGATGAACAAATTAACCTGATTAAGTAAAATACCTTTTTATCATACGAGATTGCTGTTGGATGTCTATTTCATCATGTGACAGCCGTATTTGTGGCAGCAAATAGCAAATCCCAGCAAATCTAACTATATCTAAGTGCAGCTGTGTCACTCCTGAACCGTTTTTGAAACATTTGACCTGAACTCACCTGTTTGTCACTCCCTGTGCTCCCAAATGTCTGTCTGATGCCTGTCTGCAGGATGTTAGAGAGACCCTCCATGCTGAAACGCTGCAGGTCACAACCAGGACACACACACACACACACACACACACACACACACACACACACACACACACACACACACACACACACACCATTATTGGCTAACAGACCAAGCCAGTGGTCATCGATTCCTTGATCAAACTGCAGGATTGTCTGAAATCTGACAAAGAGTCATTTTTGTCCGAGCACAATCAAGAGCTTCAAACCCTATACAAACCAATTTGTTTATATGGCATCTGTATGATGAAGCCATTCATACATTCATACTGCTTTAACAGCTCAGCCTCAGTTGCCAGATAAAAATACTGCTACTGTTTTGTATGGAGGGAAAATCCATTAAGTTATTCCTCTGCTTCTGTACAGGAGCAAACTGGACTGGGCTGTTATTGTATGAAGATGATGGGTCACTTCCACTTTAGGATCTTTCCTGGAAGACACATTCGAGGCTAATGGACCTGAGGTCCATTATGCTAACAGTCATAAGGAGGAGAGAGGGAGGGCTGTCAGGAAATGTGGTTTCACCTTTCTCTCATTTACATCGGAAGGATTAAACATGAAAATTGTACATTCATAGGAAATTATTCCCAGATCTACCAAGGCTTTGGTGGACTAGGGTGGAAAGATGTCTCTAGGGTGGATAAAAACTTGATGAAGGGCCCTCACAGTGGCTCAGTGTGCAAGAAAATGTGATGCAGTATAGGCGTGGACTGCTTGTCAGTCGAGCTGATTATTAGGGCTGATATTCACAGTTTTTCTGATTATCTGTATCAGAATTTATTTGTGTTGGATTGCCAAAAGAATCAATACATTTAAAAACGCAGCACTTGAAAATGCAGGCTCTGATGAAGCGTCCTTTCTCTGTTAGTGAGCACTACTCTCGTGTCCCCAACACTATCTGCTGTCCCGAGTAACAGTCGATCTGCACTGTAATATGAATTTGCGAAGTAACTGGTAACTAAAATTATCAAATACATGAAGTGAAGTGACAGTATTAAGCAGCAGGAATGGAAATACTGAAGCAAAGTACTTCACACTTGTACATAAGTATAGTCCTTGAGTAAATTCTAACTGACTACATTCCATCACTTGTTGAAAACAATGAGTCGGCCTATTAATATAATATACCACAATAAACATAATAACACATTATTTTATTTTATTTTGGAATGTTTCAGCATAAACTCTCTGGCCCATCATGCAGCTGGTGCCCCTTTAATATCTTTTGGCCCTGCCCCTCACACAGCCTGAGTCTGCCCCCTGCTGGATTTACAGAGAACACACAGCCGGTTGGAGCTCGCAGATTGGGTATCATTTGTCAGTGGTTGCAAGGTGTATATCTCTCCTTGTTGCCGATAATTTTAGGAGGGATCACACAAATAACAGGAAACATATTAAGAGAGGTCGAATATTCCGTTGGATTGACTGAGGTCAAGCACTCAGTCAGTTTTCCCTTTTCGCTCTGTCAAGAAAGCATAAACACAGCACAGATGGGATTTAATGGCGCCACAAGAAACACGTGTGCATGTAACGTAGGCTCACATGTAACTAAAAACTGATGCAAAAGCAGGAGCAAATAAGGAGGATGTAGTCCTCTGTTAATGAACACAATATGTGATGAGGATAACGTAAACAAATAGCGATGAATGTTCTGGTTTGTGCTCATCGAAGTTGGATTTCAACTTGACCATTAATGAACTGTAAAATCACTACAGGCTGCAATTTAACTCGGCAACATCCATATCAACACCACCTCCACCTCCTCCTGCTCCATCTGGGTCTCTCACTCTCTCTCTCGTCTTTGGTTGTGTTGCTGTGTGTACCTTGAGTATATTTTTTCTTATCTCCTTTTTGCTTACCACAAATGTGTACATTTCCTCCCAATGCATTAACAATTAATGAGCGTAACCATTTTTCACAAGAGAGCTGGCCAAAGAAAGACGCCTTATTTCTTTGTATTTCTTTTCTGAGCTGCGCAATCTCATAGAAATCCCACCTGTGACTTGTGCCTATGAGTTCTCCTTCACTGACAGAGTGTGTCTGGAGGGCAGTACCAGGATCAGTTAAGGAGCTGACTGTGTAATGAGCTGCTGTCTCAGTAAATCAGGCACTGAATACACACAGATTATGGCTGCAGCACACATTTGCACAAAGCCATTTTCCTAGTAAATCTTGTTGCATTGTGGCATAATGACTGTAACTCTGGTGTTGTGACACTGAGAAAAGCACAAGATCTAAGAACTTGTATGAAGAGGGCTGATTTACAGCACACTTATGTGATGTAAATAATTAAAAGGTTCATTCAAGAGTGCCCCCCCCCCGCCCCAACTGCTTCTTACCTTGACAGGCATGGTCCCGGTCTTCTCCGTGGGGCCTGTATTCCCTGCATTCACAGTAGGAATCCCTCCTCCCTGCAGGCTCAGGGCCTTGTCCCGGCGCCGGCGTTTGCTGCTGTCTCGTTGCTCCTTCTGCCTGTTCTGCACCTCCATCAGGGCTGTGATGAACGTGTTCTTCACCTCTTTCTCAAACTCCAGCTCTTCACGCCGAGCCAGCTGGTTGACCAGCTCCTCTGAGTACTCGCGGATGGCCGCCTCCACCCGGTGCAGCAGTTCAACAAGCGCTGAGCTGGGCATCAGGCTCAGGCCTGCCGAGCAGATAAAGAGGGGGAGGGACAATTGGGTTTTGTTTTATGCAATAGTATTGTTTCATACACAGGGATTCAGATTAAGACCTTGCCACAACATACCCAATTCAAATAAATGGGCCATTATCAGGCTTCAGCAGAGCTTGATGATGAGCTCATTTTTTGATTCAGGTGTGTTGGAGCAGGGAAATATCCAAGGGCAGGTTGCTCCAATGACCACGAACCATTGACACTCGTACAAACAATCATCTCACGACCACTTGGATTCATCTCATGACCAACTGGAGGAGGAGAATAACTGACAAGATTGCCATCACTGCATAGGTGATGAAACAAAAATAAGACTGAATATGAGACTAAAAATCTTGCGCAACAGATGGATGACCGCGGTGTCCACGCACTCATCTTGTTGGATCTAATATGAATAGAAATGATGGAGAGTCTCACCTTTGGTATTTTATGATGCTTAGTGACATACTTCAAGGAAAAATACTAATTGTAACCTAACTTTGGCCAGAAATGGCCAGAAGTCTGCAAGGAACATTTTTTTGATGGGAATGTATCCTGTTCACATCGCATGTCAACTGTAATACTCCTTCCACAACTGCTCCTAGTGTGTCAAATATGAAGCTGCATTAATTAAAAAAAGTAACATGAATTATTTTACCTTCATAAGAGCAGTTGTTGTTGGAGGCCTGTGACAGCTGCCTGATCTCCTCCAGCAAGGAGGGGTTATTCCTGGATGAGCAGGGACTGCTCTCCTCTTCATCCTCTTCCTCAGTTTCCCCAGGATCTGGAGAGTTCTCCATCATCTCAACTATCTCCTCAATGACCTTGAGGGTAAGAGTAAGAGGGTTACATAGATGGAAGGATGTAAGGAAATGAGTGGATGGACGGGAAAGAGATTCGGAAACAGGCGTAAGTAAACACACATCCATAACGGTCCATTTGTAAGTAGAGTGTGGTCACTAAAATGCCAACAGCCTCTTTTATAAGTGTACACATCATACTCTAATCCATTATTAATGTCTACACAGCCTTCAGCGATGTAAAGCAGCAGCAGAATTGGATTTAGGCAGGCGTCTGTTGAAACTCTTGTAACAGCACGATATAAGAGCAGTCCAGCACTCCACGCTGGCACACATGAACTGAGCCTTCCACAAAACGGTACGTAAAATGTACAAAATGAACAAGAAGAAGACTACACAAACACTTAGTTGGACCTTTGAAGGTAATATGTATACATGTAACCACATTGTTGATCCATGTAAAGATTACTGTACCCTGGTGGACAGTACTCTATCTATGCCACATTTAGCAATGCAAATACTGTCTCTGGGGTTCCTCAGGGGTTTATGCTTGGTCCTCTGCTCTTTTAAACTTACTCACTGATGATACAACATGTTTGTCAGTAGATGCATCAGGAAAGCAGCTGGAATCTCGCTGGTCCTGATTTGACAATATTTCAGCAACCTGTCAATTCAGGAGCATTGTCAAGACCTGATAATTTCTTTCAATATGTAATGGCCCTTTACATGCCTTGGTCTCAAGTCATCTAGATTACCTAAACACCTAATCTCCAGATTGCCACAGAAATCAATTAACTGCCTCCTTTTCCAGATCTAGATAATTTAAGGACATTTTCCACACTGTTTTTCATGAAGGCACTGCTAGGCCTTGACCCATTTATAGTCTGGGCCTTTTTATTCTTTACACTCTCGCTTGTAGTCTGTGGTCTGCCAACCAATGAGGAAGAAAGAGCCTGAGTAGAAAAGGCACTACTTGCCAAAAATTACAATTATGGTAATAGTTGGTATTATTATCATGGTATTATGGTAATTCCTACAAGCAAAATTACTATAAACATGCATTAGTTTGAAAAGAGGAAAGTAAAAGCTGAAAAGGACAAATGCACCACTCTGAGATGACTGTTATGCTACACCTTGCTTTCTTTAGTCACTATCAAAAACAGACAGGCTGCTGTTTGATCTGAAACACAGACACATACACACACCTGATCAGCTGTGATAAGAGGCTCTTCATTCAGGCAGTTGGCATTGTCATTCTTCTCATTCATCTCCTCCTCCTCTTTTTCGTGGATCTGCAAAATGTGAGAGGAAACAACTAAGCCAAGCAACAAACAGATAGCTGCTACAGTATATCTTACCAAGAAAAGAAGGCAAGAGTAAAAAGATAAATCTATTTGGATGAGAATAATAAACTCAATCCCCAGTATTTTTCCTAAGCAACTGGATCAGTGCCAGAGAGAGATCAGTCTGGGATTGCACTAATTTTGAAGTCTTGTGCTTAAATGTTTAAAGGTTTTACATTATTTAGTATCCCTTAAAAAGAACAGTTTAATATTCCATTTGTAAATATGCTTTAATAGTTTATATCTTATGTAATTATTTATTTATTTATTTTAACTCCATACAGATAGTGAAGTTATAATAATAACTTGAATATAATTATAATTTTAAGAAATACTTCACACATAGGCATGACAATGTTGTTGTTTTTTAATGGATCAAGACATTCATGACTCCCAGAGGATGAACCCAAGTCATTTTGGTAAATGCCTGCCATTTCTCTACTTCTTGCAACATGAACCAGTTGTTTTCACTTTTCACTCACTGAAATATCTCAAAATCTACCACATGAATTAGAACAAATTGATGTACAAACATTAATGGTAACATCCCTCTCAGGGTGAGTAGTCATCACAATTCACTATGAATCATAATGGTGATCTCCTATGAACTAAAACCTGCATAACCTTCCCATCAGCCTCTTCTGTTCTTTGCTGTTAGAGCTAATTAGTTAATGTTAGCGGGCGATAATGCTAAACTGAGACGGGGAAAATGGTAAACCATACACCTGCTAAAAGTCTGCATGTTACATGGTGATCATGTTAGCATGCTTGCATTAGCATTCAGCTCCAAGCACTGCTTTGCCAAATCTCAGGGAGTGACTAACAAGGCAGCAGATTCTTATTACAGTGTTCACACAGCATAATACTGAGACAGCCCAGCACAGTCTCACACAAAAGCATGACTCGATTCTCGGACGACACATGTAAGCACGTGTTTGCCTCGGCCAGCTTTGAAAAATACACGTGTGTATGTAGTTGCAGTACCAGCAGGGGACGATAATGATAACAAAGAATTTGGTAGAATTGGCAGATAAGGACAATGTGGTAGAAGAAACAATGAAAATCACGCACACAATAAAGAATTTGGTAGAATTGGCAGATAAGGGCAATGTGGCAGAAGAAACAATGAAAAGTATGCACTGATACAACAGAAAAAAAGGAGCTGTCATTTGTAAAAGTATTTACTGGTGACCGTTTTGGTACTCGACCCTTTAGAATAAGAGAGAAAAGCAGCAACTGGACTGAGGGCAGAGTCCAGCTGAAGATGTACAACCCTCTCCCTTTGGTGGAATAAATGTCTGTTCTGGTCCTGACCAGCCAAAACATGGTCTAGACTGCTAAATGCCTGCTGCCCAGTTGTATGCGACAGCTAATTAAAGGTGGGGAGGAAGACCTCTGCCGAACGTAAGACTTGTCAGGGTTGGTCGAGCATGTCTTCAAGTGTCAGCATGGGATTAAGCCTTAGAGAGAATTAACCAGTTACCTACTCAGCTTGGCTTGTCAAAATAAAAAATGACTGCACGGTGTACTTCCATTCCATTCCATTGACATTTGTATACTTTAATAAACCATTTGTAGCCAGCAGAAACACACATACAGTAGAGACTACATATTCCTGCTCATCTGTAAAAGAGAAACAAGGAAGAGAGAGCTATTTTCTGGGGTTGTGGGCATGTTTTCTGGGTCAGACCTCTGAAGCTGTTTTGATAAAACTGTGCTCATTTGAGCATAAAATGGGTAAATAAACAGTACAGTAGATCACACAATCAGTAATTCATTTGTGATTAAGGCTCTTGGTGCACTTTAATACCGCTAGATACCACGCTGTGCAGGACGTTAGATAAAATAATAGTTTGGACAGCAAAGGTACTAAACTACTCCCCAAAAAAACAAAAAACTTCTCCAAATAAAAAGAAAGAAAGATTTCTTATTATTTATTGTTAAAAAGATCTAATAGCACACTGATTTAAACATAAAGAAGTGAAATGACATGTACCTCTTGGTCAGAAAGATTGCCGTTATGTCCCTCTGAGGCGGGGGCGTCCCAGGTGGTGATGTAGTTGTCCGTTAGAGCATCCCACACACTGCAAAACAACACAGACACACACACGTACACATGTAAGCAGGATGAATCTCCAAGGACCACAACAAAATAGCAAAAACAAGCATAAAAACACCATTTTGGCCCCAGCTCTTGAGGCGGTTTACTATTTTAAGCTGGTGTTGCCACACACAGTGTAGTTAGACAGTTATATAAGAGCATTAAACTAGAGTTTGTTGTATTCTATCTGCCTGGTTATAAGGGGATCAACTCAGCCCTTTCTTCAGCAGCCTGCAACTCAGTCAATATTTCAATGTGGCAAGTCAATAATGGTAGTCAATATGTGTAGCTGGAAGCTGCAGAGAAACAATGCACAACAGGAAAGAAACACAGCTTACTACTCAGTAAAAGGTATCCTTAGCAGAGATTTAGATAAAACTCCTCACATCATTGTGCCAGTGGTTCCTGACTATACCCCGGAGCAAGCGTCTGTCTGAGGAAGAATGACCTCAAACTAGGAGAGAAGTGTTCTTTGTTTTTTTTCCTCCTCCACAAAGAGGCTGGCCCAGGCATACTGCCCTGCTCCCAGTGGCACAGCCCACACCCGACACACAGTGGACACCATTCAGCTGACTGGCTTACCTCACCATCCCTGCCTGCATGCCACGGCTGCGTGCACCAGCACAAAAAGAGGGACAAAGTTTGAATACACTTAACCCTGAGACAAAAACTGTGTTTTTCATTGACTGGGGCTAAAATGAAATAGACTTTCAAAAGACATTTTTGTGCCAAATGATGATTCCACAGAATTTTTGTGTATGTAATAAACAATCACATTTGCAAACACATACAGCTGTTTTAAACTTCTGTCATTACATTTTAAAATAAAGAAATACCACCTCTGATTACAAATTATTACAAATGTGAATGTAGATTTCAAACTTGAACAAAAATATGATAAAAATACACAGTATAATGGTCATCAAACTGGCTAAAATGTTATAACAATAGTTTGGCACATATAAAATGTCACTTTCTTGCTGAGAGTTAGATAAGAATTCCAATACCACTCTCTGGAGGTTAATATAAATGGACATCCAGCAGTGTGTTTGAATTAACAAGCATTCACGTGTTTTAAAAAAGGTGGTTGCAAACAAGTGGCTAAATGAGACGACAGAGGTGGTCTGGGGACATTAAATGACATGATGGTGAACGTGGGGTCCCATATACTCACTGGTCCATCTTTACAATTGGATTTACCTGCAAATTATTCAAACGTTCTAACAAGTGTGCATGGTATAGTGAGAAGCTTAGCGGTGGTGATGCTGAAGTCATGCGTCTATGACCACGCTTTGGGTTAGAATTCTGGCTGACGCGTCAGTATTTGATGGAATCAACAATCAAATAATTTTCTCCAGAATCACCTCCCCATTTATGCTTTAAAAATCATAAAAGTGGTGTTCATTTGGTAAGATTATCTTGTTGAACAAAACAAATATTTTTGTTTGCCACAGAATATTTTCTGCAATAATTCAAAAATCCAGTTGAATAAGCCTATAGGTTTTTGTACCGAGACACCAGGTCGATGCTAACTTCCAGGGAAGGCTACAAAAACATGTCATCACGACAACAATCTATTAGCTTAGTTTATTTTAGCTTAGTTTAGCTTAGCATAGTGGTGGGAAACATTTTGTTATCGGAAGGTCGCTGGTTCAATTCCCCTGGTCTGCATGTCGAAGATAATGAACCCCAAACTGCTCCTGATGTGCTGGATGGCACCTTGCATGGCAGACTCTGCCACCAGTGTATGGATGTATGTATGATGTACCACTTTGGATGAAAGCGTCTGCTAAATGTAAGTCTTAATGCCAAGCTATCAGGCTGTTGCTTTAGTACTGTGTAAAGGACAGTAATGAAATTGGTCTTCTCCTTTAAGTGAGTGTATTTACCCAAATGTCAAACTTTCCCCTTAAATGAATGTGAGCGCTTTAAGTAATCTAAAAATCCACCTCATTAATATAATCTGGTCTGTAATAACTACAGTGAAAACCACAACACGCGAACAGCTCATACTGCAGGCGTAACACAAGTACATGGTTTGGTCGTCTGGCCGGCAGGAACTGGAACTCCGTGTTACAAAGCTGTCCTGCTGTGTTTGTTGGCCCGCGGCCACTGAAGAGAAATCATTCTGTTTAATATTCTACTTCTGCTCTGGCTTGTCACTCTCACTCATATCTGCCTTTTTAATCAGGCAACTGCAGGGATTAAGACCAACATGTATGACAGACAGTTTGGTTCCAAACTGTCTGTCATACATGGAACCAAACTGCAGCTTTACAAACGGTACTTCATGATTATTTCTGCGGGTCTGTAAAAGTCTTCTGTTTTACGAGTCACTTCATATGTGTCCTACACAGCATAACACCACACAAGATCCTGAGCCTTATGAAAGAGCGGTGTCATAGTTTCTATTAATAGTTCTCTCTGTCTAACTGCCACTAAGGTGAATAAATATCGAGTCACTTGATTTGAAATCACAGCATGGATTGTTGCAAGAATTGGCATGAAATAAGGAGGAGGAGGAACAATGAGACGTTGTAAATGAGGCAAAAACTACAGAAGGGGTGGGGAGCAGTGTGTTTATCTGACCTCACCATATCTATACTGGTTTCCATATCTGTGCCACAACAAATCAGCGTATGGCATCAGGCTCATGTCCTGGTCGTAACACGCAGATCAGTGCATTACTGCAGAACTCACATCCACCCACAGTCAGTGTTCTGTTGCCAATAATCAGTCAAAGCTCCACAGACACATTTTAACAGCAATTTAAGGCCGTTTGAAAAATCATGTGATTCCACTCTAAAGACTCTCCTCTCACACCTACAGTCGGACTATTTTTAGCGCAATTCATATCCACACAGTGTGAGGACGTGTGTGTTTTCCGCCTCAGAGCCTCCTAGATAAGGGAGGAGGGTCTGGCAGTCAGCTGGTGGAGAGGCAGAGACAGACCAGCAGAGGAACAACACTGCACATTGAATAATTCAGCATGCAGTCTAACTGTGGTGCTGGGGAGGGTGGGGTCAAGTTGCTGATTGACTGGTTGTTTGGGATGTTGTGGTGTGTGACGTGTGGAAATATTTTGGCTACAGTCATGTATGACGTGCTGGGCTGCTGAGCCACTGTTTCGGCCTTTAGAACAGGCTGTGAATGACATTAATGGCAGCAGCATGACAGAAGGAAAAACATCAATTTATATGTGCTGAGGGAGTTTTATTATTATACTTTATAGAGTTTTTAATTATTATTTGATTTTTGTATCACTTTATTATGTTCTTGATGACTAAGCAGTGCATCACAGAGCCCAAATGCAACCAAATGTAGGAATTTGCTGAAAGAACTCACATAAAAATGCAATAAACAAACATAAGAAGCTCAGTTATCTGTTAGCTAAAGACGGAGTGCCTGAAATGATTTCAGGTACTGGCAACCTTCTGACATACTCTAGGTAATGAGAAGTTATTTCTATCTAGCATTTTGATGCAAAAACTAGTGCTAGTCCTAGTAGTAAGTGCTAGTTCATGTATGTCGATTAAAAGATCAGACTATATCAGATCCGTTAAAGGTGTGCTTTGTAAAAATGTGGCTAGATTCGTAGGCAGTTCCAAAAATATACACAAAACTGGCAAAGCACTAGGAATAGGCAAGTTACCATAACTGCATCAGCATCTCTCTACAATATGCATGCATTACTAACAAGTAAGTCATTATCTACCTTTACCTTAAAACTCTATATCATGTTACTCCTGACAGTGATCTCTAGGAAATCATGAAGAAACTGTGCAATTCTCAGCTGGTCCAACATTCGTGGCAAACTTGAACTTTGGAGAAGAGGACCAAGATGATCGCCAGAAGTGGATCAAGAATTGTTTTATCATGACTGGTTAATTAATATTAATATAATTGTAATTTTGACAGTCTATGAGTGACCTGTAGGCCCAGTTGGCATTTTGTCACCAGGTGATTAATGAAATATTCTTGAATACTATTAAATATATATATGTATTTGGCATTTTTCTAATTTTGGTTAGTGTAGCTAGTCTTTAATGAGTTGTCATTTAATTATGCTTGCCAGACATTATATACACAGCAGTTAATCTGGGGGCACTTTTTAACGTCTTTAATCCAACTACCCATGCTGCTGTCACTGTCAGCAGGCAGACACAAGATGACATTACACACAAACTGGTCATCAAATTCCTCTATAGAGGACAGTGTATTACCAGAGTAACTGACAGCTGCCGCTCTTTGCTAGCTATCCTTGACTGTCATTAGAGTTAGAGTTAGTTGACTCATGGCTCAGTGAGATGGGGAGTCAGTAGTAGTATTTTATGTCTTGAAATTTTGTACATTTATTTTGTTTTAATACTTCACTAAAAGCTGAAACAGGAAACTTAGTATACTTGATGCTGGCAGATAGCGATGTGTCCCAGCTGAGACAAGTGGTATTATGGAGCAGGACGGGCTTGGGCTAGATAGCTAGCTACCTTCTAGCATGCTAACTTCAGTAGATATCTCTGCATCACAATAGATAGACATCTTTGACATACTGTAACGTCAACAGTGTTGTTTCTCACATTCTGTTGATAATACCAGTTCATTTAAAGATTCTCTCCTTAGCCTATCATACAATTTGTGAAAATACATATTACGTGGCTCCAGAAAGATGGCTAAAAGCCCCATAATATTTTCAGGAAGTGTACCTTTTCCTGTGATATATTTTTTTTTCAAATTATATAAAGTAACTGTAACTGTGGTCACTCACTCTTCATCCTGCAGCCTCTCCTCTTCCTCCTGGCTGTGTGACTGGTTGCGTATGGGCGCCAGGCCTTCCGTCTTGGTGTTGTAATTGTGGAAGCAGACATTGAGCTTCTCGTCGAATTCGTTGACCAGGTCCTCCATCGACTTGAAGCTCATCATCTCAGAGAAGTTCTCCAGCTCGGAGAAGTCCTCGCGGGTGATGGAGGCCAGGGGGACAGTGGTGGTTGTTGTAGTGGAGTAAGAGGAGTGGTTGAGCTCTGGGTAGTCCAGCTCATCCATGGGGCATGGCCGGAGGTCATCGAACTCCTCATCCAAACACACAAGAGGGGCTTCCATGATGTCCCCTGTCTGTTGGTCTCTTAGCCCTGCGCAAATAGAGTGGTTGCGATATAGTGTTTAATGCATTGAGTTTGCGAAATCAGCACAACGTTTTAAGTTTCATCAGCATTTCTTTAATGAGGCAAGGTTACTGCTGCAACAATGTGGTTAAGAGGAAAGACAAGATCAGACGAAGCACAGAGGTCTGTATCTGTCCCCATCTGGTAGATTGACCAATATCCCAGAAGGACTTATCTGGCACCTCCTAAATCATGCCTGCCTCAACTCATGTGGAATGGCACCATGTTGTCCAGACAAAGAGGAGATGGAGGTAAATGTGCCAGAAGGGGACCAGGTCCCAAAGGGAACCCGACCAGTTGGCTTTACTGGTAAACCGCAGCTAATTAAGTACCTCTAATGAGATTTACCTGATGAGGTTTCCAAGATTCTGGGACATGAAATTATAGGAACATTTGTAAAGCATATATTATTTATAGTGCTTAATAAAGGGTTTATATATATATATATATATATATATATATATATATATATATATATATATATATATATATATATATATATATATATATATATTTCCAAATGTATTCCACACTTAATTGTGTCAGATAAATTTATAGCTGCTCTGAGAATGATTCTGATTTTAACAAGATGGTCTCAACTTCCAATCTAAATCTTAGCATCTTTATCACGTTGTAAAAATTACTTCTAAGGGTCTATTTTTTACAGCACCACAGAGCTTTTGAGTTTCAGAACAGATTTTTAAAAATGACCTCCATATATATAATAAATTTATACTGTAAGATAAGAAACCTTAATGTAGCTCTCCACATAGAGACAGGGAGTCAGGAGGCCTAGGAGCTCAACATTTTAACTTTTATTTTTGCTTAGGGTTATTTTTGCCTGCAGGATCTGGTATATTGAAGTGTAATCACTCAAGCAAAATTAAATGGAATTATTTTTAAATTACCATCAATTTGTTCCATGTCACAGAAAGATTTGAAGACCTACAAAGACATCATTCTCTGTTTCTTCTTTTTAATTATTAAATGGTGGGCAGGCTTTTTTTTCTTTGCCACAGTGGAGTTACAAATGAGTTCATAGACTCATGGATGTATTTAAAGACGTGATCTCATACATGTGTGCATTCCGAGATCTTAGTTTTTCAATCTACTGGGTCCTCCTTTGTATTTCTACCTACAGTTAAGGGCTTCGCTGCATACAGCATGTTGTGGCCCATGGCAAAATGAATTACTAGCAAAAAAGACATTTTAAAAATGAATATGTGTAGCATTTGTATTACTTCTAACAAACATTTAACACTAAGGACAGTTTGAGGTAATGCTTTTAAGACTTGAATTAATTGATCAATCTTCTACTATCAACTGGTTCATTATAAATATGCCCACAGTGTATTCTTCCCCTCTGATCACAAATTCAGTTGTTGGTGTCTCCACATTGAGTCGTGGTCCAATGGTACAGAGATAGGGTTCAGGGCTGTCAATAAGTTTCTATGTTTTGGAAAGAGATAAGCGTGGATAGGTGTGAAATTATTGGTAAGGCTGTTTACTGTTTGCACAGTGCTCTTCTCCTATATTAGCTGTTCTCAAGTGGTACACCAAGTCACACTGGTGTGCCATGAGGCAGGTCCAGGTGTGCTGTGGGATTTTGTTACAACCACACATTATTATTGCAAAATACAACTATACAACCAGTAATGAATGTGTTTTAAATTGACATCAGTACTTTGTACACAGTGAACTCCAGATACAGAGGCAAATTCGTTTAAATCTCAGCCTGTGTGAAGGAGGATGTTAACGGGGAACATGAAAATCGCTTCTTGTGCAGAGCAGATCACCTCATTTTTTATTTGTAACCTGCCTGGTTTAAATGTGTGTGTTGCTGCTTTTATGTAGTTGTACAAAGTTCCAAATGAATTCTTGAATCATTTAATAAATATTTCTTGAGTAATATACTTGTTCGTCAAATATTATTAGATAAAAATGAGTATGTACAGAGGGCAACAGAGAGTATGTAACACTTGTGATAGAGGCTTTTTTGCACTGATGTATGAATACAGGTGGGCACAAAAAGTTTGAAGACCACCTTCCTAAATGATGATTGTTTGTTTGGGGTTTTGATTGATTCTTTGTAGTTCTTTGAGTTAATCAAACTATGATTAGAGTTCTAGAAATGCCCTACATAAGAGAAAGCAGCTCACAGTACCTGTATAAAATAATCCTAATGGTCATTTATAGTTGACTGTTATGATGATAGAGTAAAATAATGCGCCACAGGGCCCTTGTTTTGATTGTAAAATGAAATCTAATTATATGAATCAGATGTAAAACTGTAAAGGACTTACTGGAATGCTGCGGTCAGACTTTTAGGAGAAGTTGTGCCTTAGTCAGGTTGTCAGGCGCAGTTTAATTACACTAGTGAGGCCTAAATTTCATCTGCTGTGCCTTGCTGGACCGTGGCCTGGCGTAAGTGGGTGAGTACAGTGGAGTCCATTTAAAAACAAGCTTGTGCAAGCCTTCCTCCTCAACACACCACTCAGCAAAGTGCTGCTCCGTCAACAGCCGGATATTGTTTTTCGCGATCTCTTCCGCTTTCTCTCTAGCTCTCTCCACTCTGTGTACAATATGCTGCTTTGTGTTCTGTTTGGTTTTGCTGAATGAATTCATCTGTTTCATATTTGCCTTAAAACATATTTTTAATTACTTGGGAAAGGACTTCATGTTGAATAAATGCTGGCAGCACACAGATGAATCACCAACTCTGTGTGACAGTGACTGACAACTCGTGTCTGACAGCAGATCCAATTAAGGTCGTTTGCTCTACTCAAATAAGAAGCATGGTCAGGGAAATTAGTGGCTCACTCTAACCTTGCCACAGGGACTCTTTGCATGAGGCACTGATGCACTGAAAATCTGGCAGGGTGTAAGATCCCAAATTCAATTTCCTAATAGTACCTTCCAGACATGCAGTGGCCTTTAATTTACTGCTGGGTTGGTTGAGCAGAACGGATGTGGAAACCTCTGGAAAATTTGTTCTACAAGGTATGGGAGGTATGAGGCCACAGCATCCACATGAGAGCTTACGGCAGTGTGGATGGTGCGAAGGTGTTTGACATGTGCAGGTACTGAATGGCTACATAGTGTGTGTTTAGGATGTGTGTCAGCCCTTTTTATGTATGTGACCTTCACTCAGAAAGTGGTGGTGGTCTCAGGTGTCTCCCTCAAGCATGCAGGTATGAAAGGAGCCAATCACAAGAGCTCATCAGAGGTCATTCAATGCAATGGAGCCAAATAACTGACAATATTTTTACCATGGGAGGGATGTCCACATCTATAAGCCCGACCGACAAATCGAACACCAATTCCATTGCAGATCTTTTAAAGCATTTAATTTTATTTTGTGACCCTAAGCAGGAATGTACTGTAGTCATATTTGTATTGGAAATACCTGTCAAATCATTATGATTTTGTCCCACATTGATATAACTGAAATAAATCGCACGTGAATTCAATTTTCAAGAAATCGTGGCAGAAATGGAAACCAAGCAAGTGCATGTCATCAGCTCATCAGAGGGAGAAAAAAAAAAGAGGAGAGTGGGGGAGGGAGAGAAGAGCAGGGAGCAGAGAGGAAGGAGAGATGGAGGAAACCATGGTTACACGGCAGGGATGGAGGGAAGATGATGCACAGAGAGGACCTCGGAGGGTTCAGGACTGGAAGAGCGAACGGCAGGATGACGGGCAGAGGAGGAAGACAGATTACCTGCAGTCGATGTGATGCTGTTGTTAAGGCTCGGCGTGTACAGGCAGGATCTTCTCAGACAAGGAGAATCTGTACCTAAGCCTCCCTCCGCTGCAAAAGCCACCGATGAGCAGGAGCAGTTACATTCATTCCAGAGTGAGAGACAGAGACGAGAGTCATGGAGGTAAAGATGGCAGCGTGGTGTGAGCTTTGGTCTGTATCCCTTCCCTCACCCGTTAGCCCACAGCCACCCTTATCTGTCCTCCCACAGCCCGTTGTTTTCCAATCAATAGGCAGCCAGCCCAGCTCGCACAGAGCCTGCGCACTGCCCGGCCTGTGACGATATCAGCTCACCCCCTCCCCTTCTTCCCCTCACTATCCTTCCTTTCTCCCTTTGTCCCTGCCTCCTCCCTCCCTCACTCTGCCGTCCCTGCACACATTAAATCCCCAATATTCATGAGGAGAGGAGGAGGAGGAGGAGCAGGAGGTTTGGGGGAAGGAAGATGTGTCAGTAAGAAGGTAGCACATTGTTCATCCGTCTTCCTTTTATCCCTTTTACTGGATCACCAGCTTCCCCCATTGTCTTCTGTCTTGTTCTGCCACAGATCTTTGGAATAACACGTAGAGGAGATTGTATTATTTTTGAACCAGCGTATTGTACTGCAAGGTGACAACATAATAATAATAATAATAATAATACTGTTATTATTATTATTATAAAAATCTCACTATAGATAGTATAGATTGACTAGCTGTGGAAACTGAGTGCCATGAATTTTGAAAATTCGTTTGAATTTGAAATCAAGAATACACTGCTAAGAAAAGATTATCAAGAATATTTTCCACCACTTTACTACTTCAAATAACTCCTCATTTGCAGGCAGCTATAGAAGGATATTTCATAGTGGTATATGAGATTCCTGTAATAATATCCTTTATTTACTTATACTGGAGAGATCATTGAGAGGTGACCAGCATTTACAGTGACATCAAGTTGAACAAGCAAACACGAAGCAAAAAGGAAAAAATAATAATGAGTAGAAATACGAAGTAAAACCAGGCAGGTAAAAAGTCACTGCTCAATTAATACAAAGACAACTTTTAGTTACAGAAAAGCACTAAAACTCTGCAGTTATGCTACAAGATTTGATAGATACAATAAAATTATTAAAAGTAAAATAAAAAAGACTGTTAAATAAAATATTCAAGATAACTGGATGTTGATAAAATGCATTCACTTACAACAATTATGACTCTTGCTTAAGAGGTTTAAGATCATATTACTGGCGTCCTAATCCCCAAACACCACATCTATACCTTATTTTATATTTTAAAGCAGATATATATTGTTTATATTTCTCAGCATCTATTGTATATTTATTATATCATTTATCTGCACTGTCATATTTCTATTATAGAAGGAGCAACTGTAATGTAGCTCAAATGCATCGCCACTGTTAAGCTGCTATCCCCTTTTCTATCCCCTGTTAGCAGAGAGAGTGCAGGATCAGAGGGGCTGTTTAGCTGAATATGTGAGTTGATGATGTCTTGTATGACTGAGCTTTGTGCAAATCATAATCTGTGATCTTGACCATGACTGTGAAACCAAAAGTACTCCCTGCCAGAGTGAATAAAGTGAGCTGGGTCCACCCTACTGCTGCGGGATCAATAAAGCCTTTCTTATTCGGATTAACAATAGGCAAATATACAGCCATATGGAATATAAAGTGAGTCCTTGTACTGATTACTTTTCACTACATGATTTCACATATCAAATCATATGCAAACTGCTGCCAATATTAAACATTAGAACATTAAAACCACAGTAAAATAAGGATCTTCTTGAAACTAATTCAGAAAAAATATAGACGATATAGAAAAATATATGCTTATGAAAAATGCCAAATCATCATGAACTTGATATTGACCCTTCCCTGCCTCACAGCCTGTGCTACAAAATCTGCATAATCCATGGTTTCAATCTGGGTTCGAGATTTAGCCCTCCTGTCTAAAAGCCCTCGGCCCGACGAGTGTAAACACACGCACTCATAACATATCAGCTCACATGTTATTATCACACCCAGAGTGCACTCAGACTGGGTAACATTATAATATGGATATCTTTGAGGCCTGGAACATCCGAGCTCTGAGATACGAGCAGATTTGACAGATTATGCTTTTCACAGCCTGATGGGTCTGAGAGACAGCAGAGTTCAGAGATTCAGAGATGCACACGTTTACTTTACACATTTCAAACAGTGACAGTGTGATGTATTTTTGACTTTTTTCCTGTGATTTTACTGATTCAATGCCATATTTTTTGAATACTCCAAGCTGTTGATCGGGACAAAATTGAAAGTAAATCAGTGACAAAAGGTGTTTTTGTTCTTCAAAAATAGATGCCATAATTTTAGAAATTGGCAGGCACATCCAACAGGCAAAGACAAAGAGAGAAGCTGCAGACTGATTCACAGGACGCATGACGTCAGTGCACAGGAGGTGCTGCGCCTACCTGCTCGGTAAAAGATGCCCTACACTGTAAAAAAAAAAAACAAATACCAAATTACAGAACACATTGTGCTCACTACACACTTAAAAAACACACCATGTGCCATGTGTGCACACAAGTGTCATCATCATTGGCATGAAACACAAATTTGGAAACATCAGCACCAACTAGCCTACCAACACTAACTTCATTACTCTCTGTGGGCAGCTGCTTCTTCCACACAACAAGAGAAGAGGAGAAAGGAAGAAAGGAGGTCTGGCCTGTCAGAGGCCTCCCATTACTACGGCAACCTAGCTCACACAGCCCAGCATTGCATAGACGCTGGGTTGCCATGGTTATACCGTAATTGTACTGGCGAAGGAATTACTCCAAAAGCAACAGAGGGGAGTAAGAAGTACACAACTCTCACTTTGTGAACACCACCAGTGTTGGCTGTAAATGTACAGGCTGTGTTTGAGGAGGCGGGGCTCAGTATATGGCCTGATTTTGATGATGTTAGGTTAACAAGGGCAAATTGTACACACAATTTAAGTTCCTGTAGATATATATGTATAGAAATTGGCATCAGTCACATTCTGATGATAAATCTTTTGACTGTTTACATTTGTTGGGGTAAACCAGTCTGCGCACAAATTATGTGTATATTTGCAGCCTTTCAACGTTGACAGCTGTTAGGTTATAATTAGATGGAGACAGAGTCAGTGTGTGTTCAGGTGTCATTGCACTCAAACATCTCAGCAGCTGACGCCACTGATTAGCACACCTTCGACCTGCTAATGAGCTCCAGTGAGGCCCAAACAATTTTGGGGACCACGGAAGACTGTTTGCCCTGATTTCAGTCAGTAAGGCATTCAAATCCCACACTCTGGAAGACTCAATCCCCAACTATGGTTTTAAGGCTATAGGAGAGCTAAAACTGTACAGATTAAAGAACGCAACCTGATAGCAGCATACTGCAGCTGTCAGGGGTCCTAAATCCTAAGATTACAGTGAATTAATTGCACTGTTCAACATCGACAAAATGAGATTAGTTCCTTCGGCTCGAGGGAATCCTTTAGTGTCTGATGCTGAAAATACATACAGTATATTTGCCAAATATAATACATTGCTACACCTGTTATTTTCAACTTTATATTTTCAAATAATAAACATGTAAATGTAAAGATACATATTTTTTAATCCATGAATCTCAAATGTATACCAGCAGATAGAGTGCATTTTTGTCTTGTCTAGTCAGCCTGTATTCTGCTGACATCTGCTGGTGATTATGGGGACATCCTGTAAATAACCTGCTCAAGAGACGGAACATAATTCAGGATTTTCCTCATAATATATGTGCTTGTATAATATGATAGTATTATCAGAAGTAAGGCAGAGAATATAGTATTAACCAGTGAGCCCTGGGTGCTCTCACTGCCTCCCCTGTAGCACTGTAGAGCACCCCCGTAGCACTGTACACTTGCACTGATGTGAATTAACAATAGAGGGCACCAGTGAAGTGTGATGTGAATTGGAATATACATTTTGCTTCAGATAATGCTAAATCATTTTAATGAAAACAACATGTTATCTCCCTGTACATAACATGAACTCACTGCAAGTGACACTGATGACGGAAAGTTCATTATCAGCTTATATTAATATACAGGGCATAGCTTCATCATTCAAGTGTCATGGGACATTGTTTTCTATGTGACGTGTCTCAGTTGTTCATGGTTCAGTGGTTCCCATGTCTAAAGAA
Source organism: Diplodus puntazzo (assembly GCA_963678695.2). Lineage (NCBI taxonomy): Eukaryota > Metazoa > Chordata > Actinopteri > Spariformes > Sparidae > Diplodus > Diplodus puntazzo. The sequence goes on along the minus strand of OZ023167.1, from coordinate 17,036,426 downwards.
TGCAAAGCCACACAGGTCCCCAGTAAGCACAAGTCTTTATTAAATCTCTTCAGTTAATACACTGCAGTCAAAGGTTTCCGAACAGCCTGTATGTTAGGATTTTTTGGATTCAACACCAATATGCATGCACTCATTGATACACAGACAGTTTAGTCACAGAGAACCTTCCTCTTACTGAGGTTTACAAGTTGATCATAACAAACATTAGTAAACTTTATTACTATTGAGAGAGATGAGAGAATCTGTTCCCATGTATACTCTATTTAGGATGACAGAAAGTTATGTATAATTGATTGTTGGCAATAAGAAACGACAGACTATTAAAAAATTAGGAAAAAGATGTAAAAAAACCAAGAACATTACAGGGTATCTGATGTTTTGTTTAGGATTTAATATTCATATTCTGATCAGAAGTACCTCATACAACGTGATTTAGTATAGTACTGCAGTACTGTGTGGTAGCAGGATGAAGACACGCTGATTTATTAATTGATGATTGTGGTCATGATTGCTTCATTGTAAAATAGCAGGATTGTTCGGAAACCTCTGACTTGCAGATGCTGTCAGCATATGTGGAAACATAGTTTCTTTCATTTCAAACGATAAAATATGTAAAAGATGCATTATTCAATCTATCGTTGTAGTAGCCGTTATCTTCTCACAGGGTTGTCAATCCGGAAGCCTCCGCCAATGAAGTGAGGCTTGCTGCTCAGCTGGGGCAGAGGTTCCAGCTGCTCCACCTTGGTCTTGGTCCTCTGCTCACTAATGAGACACACAGAACTCCAGGACATCAGAGAGTAAGCACACTCTCACTGACGTTACATACATAAACTTAATTATGAACCAGTGTTAAAATATCAGACTGAGATTGCTATGCCATAAAGCAGAGCTCATCCTCACCTGTGGAGCTTTTTCTGTCTGAGGTACTTCTTCTTAACATTTGCCAGCTCATTCGCTAAACTTTGATTTTCACGTTTGTACTCGTTCATCCTGGAGTCGAACATTCTAACTTCTGCTATCAATGCCTGTGGAATCAGAGAAAGAAATAAAGAACAAGACTTTGTCATAGAACATAAGGAAGCAAAGAGGTAGCACGTTTTACCTGAAATCAGCTGCGGCCCTTCCTCTGATATGTTATTTATACAAATAAAAGCTTATATTTGGACAGCTAAATAGTGAGTTGTATTAGTGAAGCTCACCTGATACCTGAAAATGAAAGTGTATCAACTCACAGGTCTTATGGACACAGATATAGTATGCACGCATATAGTTTGGCACTGTACTTATGAGACTTCTTCATAATTAATTGCACTGACACTTAATGAAGAGACTTCATTAGAGAAAAATATTGTGAAACAAGAAAACAAAATATGAGGAGATATGTGCTTTAACTAGGAAGAAAATTGTGTGGGGAATGACCTTGAGCTTTTTAGTTCTCTCTCTGATGGTCCACTGGCACTGCTGGAGCTGCTCAGCTGCCTCTGGACCAGGCTGCCGGGCCAGGATGTGCTTCAGCTCCACATACAGGTTCTCCTTTTCCTTGATGGGAAAATAGAAGGAAAGGAAGAATGAGTGAGTGAGCCTGATATCCAGTATCTTGTTTGTCTGTGCTGTAGAGCTCCATTATTTTGACTCAATTCCCACAAATATGTACGAGACTAGAGCATGAAATATGGTTTACAACAGCACTGAAAATAGTCAGAAACAAATTAACTATTTACTCCTGTTTCAATTGCGTATTGTTTGGGTTCCATCTTGTGATGAGATTTGTTGACAAAATGAAAATTAAGAATATCACTGGGCTAAACCTTTAACCTGTGCTGACAAAATAGGTCATAGATGGAAGTTATGAGACCACAAGTAAAAGTTTTAACATGGTAAATAATAGATTAATCTAACTTAATTTTTGTGATCATATGATTATGAAGAAAAATGACTGGACTGATGCAATGGCTATTAAATGAATCAAATCAATGGAATGAGCATTAAAGTCAAACCTTACCCGTGGTCAAAATAAATCATTGATAATTATCTCTAGTTGTTATTCTTTATTGTTTTACAGGAAAAGACATTTGAGGGTCTGCCAAACTTTGCTGCCACTGTCTCTTGGTGTCTTAACATCTGGCGACTGCATAAATAATCAATAATAATCACTTTCTCACTCGAATACAGTGACTTATGTCTCATTTACACTGCATGGTGCAGCTCGTCTCGATCCACTAGAAATTATTCTTGGTTCGTACACATTTTTCAAGGTCAAATTCAAGCACTTTTCAAGCACTTTTAAGGGTCATTTTCGAGATTTTCCAGCACCTTATAGCTGGGTTAAAATACGTATCTACAGGAATATATATACTCATGATTTTTTTCTTCACTTTTTATCACAATAATGTACATTGTATTATGCTGTAAACATCTGAAATTATGTTTCATAATAGCAAAAACTTCAGAAATTAATTATCCAGTCTGATCCCAATTTTGTGAAAGACACAGAGTTATAATGTCAAGCACTTTCAAGCACTTAAACTAAAATCAAAGCACTTTTCAGACCTTGAAAACATAACATTGAAATTCAAGCACTTTCAAGGATTTCAAGCACCTGTACGAACCCTGTTTTACAATGATAAAGGCTGTGGATAACAGCGGGTACTTTTTTTGGTATCACATTGGTCGAGGTTCCAAGTGAGCTAAGTCGATACTAAACCTGTAGGGTGAAAGCACTGCAGACCACTCAGTGGTCGAAGAGAATTGTCACGTTGGTGACACAGAGCAACTAGAGTTGTTCCTCATCTGCGGTCTGACATAGGATTTCCAAAACTTGTATTTTTTCTAAATTATTTCAGCAGTCTTATGTCTTGCTGCCTGCAGACTTATCTGAGACGAAGTCTGTCCCGTGTTGTTGACGAATAACCACCCTTTCAATATGCTCCATTACTCCTGTTTGTGTTCTGTTGAAGACAATGTCACAGCAGTTTCATGTGGCATTGTTTGATGGTCAGATAACAATCTTGCCTACACTGAGGAGGTACCATTTCAGTGGCAACGAAATCAAGAACAGTACTTCAAGTCGAGTTGAGTTATGCTGAACCGAGAAGAACCATGCAGTGTAAAAGAGGGTTTAGACAGTTGACAGAAGTAAGAGGTAAGTTTACAAATTAGCTCCATTTGAAGTAGTCAAATCGCTGCTTCACAAGGAAAGATCTACTCAATCCAAATAGGCATGTTGTGTGTGTGTGTGTGTGTGTGTGTGTGTGTGTGTGTGTGTGTGTGTGTGTGTGTGTGTGTGTGTGTTTACTTGTGTGTAAAGGGCACAGTGTCAATTGTTTACCTGTAATAGAAGTTCACGTTCCTCAAGATCTCTGGTCTTGGCAATAAGTCGCTTTTGTAAGGACTGAATCTTTTGGATGAGTTCGTATTTGCCTGGGTCACTGCCCTGCAGGGGAGAAATTTACAAAATGTGAGGCTGACTCAGCTTGGGGTGTATGAGTGGCCTTACACATAAACTAGAACTGAAAATGTTCATGTCCCTATGAGGTAAAAACAAACATCAGACAGGAGCTGTGATGGCTTCACCTCCAGTCGTCTCCATCGGTGAATATTTATGGGCTTCAGCTGTTCCTCGAGGACGCTGTTCCTCACCCTCTCTCTCAGCAGCTCTCTCTGGAGGTGGAACAGCTCTCGTCTTAAAGCAAATGTGGAAAACTTTACTGTAAAAATGCTGGATTTAAAAGAAGAGAGTTTATTATGGTTTTTGGAAGCTAGAAGTTAAAAGGAGGCCTACCTCTGACTCTCTCTCCACCTTGCTCCCTTTTTGTCTACTTCTCTAATCACTGCACTTTACAGGTCACCTCATTCTTTCTTCTTCTCTACTCCATATTCCTCTCTCAGAGCAATTCACTGCTGACTGTCTTTGTTCAAACTATTCAACTTCATTTTCCCTCAATCGTCATCAGTCACCTCTTCTCTCCTTTACCTCAGGTCCTCTGTGTGGGGTATAGTCTTGTCCAGGATGCTCTTCTTGCACTGGAGCCTCTTGATCTCCACCTTAAGCAGGCGGATGTCTTCCATCTTCTGGTTGTAGTGGAAGTCCCCTTTGCTCAGGATTGATTGCTGGATCCTGATCTTCTCATACAGCAGTGCAATCTCATCGTTGCGGCGCAGCAGCTGTTTGCCCAGGTTGTCTCTCTCTCTGATAACCTTGAGTGAAGTTTCATCAACAAATAATTACACTGCATTCTATTTCATTTTTTCAACCTCCCTCCTAACCCTCTTTCTTTACTACCTGCTCCAGTTGCTTCTTCTGTTGGATCTGCTCAGCATCGGCGTCGGCTATAATCTTCTGCAGTTTTTGCTGTTCTGCTTTCTGACTGTCAACACGCTGCTTTGTTTCTTCAAGCTGGAGCTTCATCAACTGAAGCTCCCCCTGTAGAAGGAAACAGAAATGGGTGCAAGAGTGAAGAATGTGAAGAGAGCCATGACAATATAAAAAAAAGTTAAATAAAGTTATCAAAAGAGCTAAATTATAACAGTCAAAATGATGACAACTTAAAACCACACCACACTGAGAACCGATGAGACGGGCTGCTCTACCTTGAGGGCCTCGTTATCTTTCTCTAAGCGTTTGTGTTCCTGCTGATCCTTGGCTAGGGCCATCTCCTTCCCAGTGATCTCATCTCTCAGTCTGGTGACCTGGTTGTTCATGGTCTTCATCTTCCTCTTCATCTCTGCAATCTCCTCCTGAGGCAGAGAGACACAGTGTATGGAAGGAAAGGATAATTACATACACAAGTACATGTCATATAGATAATAAACAGTTGCAACCCATGATCACGGCATGATCAAGTTAGAAATTGCAAGAAAGTCACAAAGCTTCTCAGTCAAGGACAAAACAGAAAACGTGGGGGCATATATAGCCTCAGGCATCTTTTCAAAATGGCAAACACAGAATATAAACACAAAGAACAACAGAAATGGAAGAAGCATTAAAATCAACCCAGAAATAAGTCAGCATTTTTGCCTTTCGTCTCAAAGTCAATGGGTAGTTTGAATGGGGTTTCGGTTAAATGCCTGGAATAAGGTCTGTGGTTAACACAAGCCACGTGAGATTTTCACATTTGGTTCTACAACATAAAACACGTCAGTAACTAATGGCTTGATCAATTTATAGTAAAGTGTGCATAGCAGAAAGGTGATGTTGAGCTCATGCAACCGTGATGAAATTCTAAGGATTGTATTTATGCTTAAAAAATCATCAAAACTTGTTATCACCACTGAGTTGAGAGCCAAATCCCATTGACTTTCTTGACGAGGGACCAACTGCAATGCTAACTTCCCCCCAAAAATATGCCATCCCCGCAGCACTCTATTTAAGAGATGAAATGATCTCACCGTCAAACTCAGAGCTGCCAAGTTTCACGCATTGACATGAGACTCACCCGACTGAGCATCTTCACATGGTCACATGCTAATCCTCATATGTCATGATATTCGTAAATTGCTCTCATAATTTTTTATTTTTTTCCTCTCTAATTTTTCAGTTGCTGCTTCCCTTACTTGGGGCCCTATTCTGCCTCTGATTGGCTTACCCAGATATTAACCCTAACCAATAATTAGTCCTCATGCTTAATCTAAGCGATCCAACCAAAGGCAACGAGTACCAACCAATCAGAGGCAAAGTAGGTGAGTCGTGCCACCACATCTCAGGAGAGAAAACAAACTTTAGTGCGACAGGCTGCAAACATTCTAAATCTATTGTGAGGTGAATAATGACTCTCTTTTGACTGAAGCTGAAAGTCAAATGATAGGTCACTATCTAATTTTGATATGAATTATGGTATTTTTAGATTAATAAAATATGTTCTTAAATAGTCACAATTTATAGACCATGGAAAATTATATCAATCCAGACAATAATTTCTTCTGTAACATAAATGATAATAGCTGCTACTACACACAAGAAAAGTATAATCGAACCATTAAGACAGAGTGAGAAAATGATCAAATATTGATGGTTAACACATACGGACATCGCATCAGTCTGATCCTAATGTTAATTTAAAATTAGATATTGCTCTAAATGTGGCTTCAAACGTCCCCATTGACCGAAGGTCCCTTCCCCCAAAATCTCACTCCAACCATTTGATGAAACTTGGCAGCCCTGTTTCTATTTGTGTAATGCAGTTCACAAATGACTCACAGACTAACTGATGCCTTCCTGGATATATAACTAACAAACTGAAGATCAGCTGACGATTGCAAGAAAAGATCAGTGGTACCTGAGCCTCGATGAGGTTTTTGCTGTAGAGGTTCCTTTCAGATATGACAGACTCCAGCAGGTTTTCTTGCTGTTTGAGCTTACACTCTGCCTCTGAGACCTTCTTCCTCCAATCAAATATCTCGATCTCTCTCACTTCAACGTCACTCATTTTCAGCTGCACCTGTGGAAAGAAGGAAAAGTCCACTCCGACTCTCAGGTTTCTCAACCGTGTGACAATAAATAATTGAAAACATCTTGTAATATTAAAATTAATATGAATAATAAAATGCAATAAGCTAGCTCGTCTGCAGAACCTGCCTTCTGCATGAGGTTACTGGTCTCATTGATGTAGCGGTCCCGTTCTTTCTCCAACTGTTGGATGATTTTGCGCTGCTTTTGGGCCTCCTGGCGGTAGCCATTGATTTCATGTTCCAGAGTCTTCTTGTCCTGCTCGAGGAGCTTCACAATGCTCTGCTGTTTCTCGGTCAACTGTGCAGCTTTGATCATGTTCTGTTGAATGGGAATTGTATTTTTAAAATATAATTAAATTGTATATTAGTATTACAGACAATAGCAAATGTGTGTTGATGAGGATACTGTACATCACAAGATAAATACCCACTAGTTACAGTAACTGCTGCTCTCCACTATCCATGATTATCAATGACACATGTCTATATAGTAAAGTGCATCATACAACCAACTTTGTTTGCAAGGCACATTACAACACATACCTTATTCAAGATGTCTCGCTCACGGATCAGCTCATCGGTGGCTTTCTTGTCAGCTTCAACTTGCTTTTGGGATGATTCAAGATCTGTGGAGGAACAAATTAAAGTACAGAGAAGCACTGTGAGGGAGAAACAAGATGAAATGGCAATACATATCAAAGACTAGAACTGGCGTTAGACAAGAAAACAAGAAAACGAAAACTGGAGCTAAGATGATTTACAGAAGCACAAAATGTATGGGTAAAAAATAAACCATTATTAAAAAAACACATGACGGTCAGTCCATAAACAAACAAACATCTGGGAACAGCTGAGAGTCCTTGTTTTCCTCCTAATTAGCACATATAGCTGTTGCCAGCTCCCAAGGCTCTACCCATCACCCATGTGACCTCTCTTCATGTAACAGTAAATTTTTAGCCTTTTTCATCCAAAATTCCACTCTGATGATAATACTTAGAGAACTGTCTGTTTGTATTAAGATACAAGATTTTCTCAGTTTGCCTTTAAATCTATGAAAGCAGGGTTGGATGGTGGATTCTATAAAACACTCCAGATCATATAGTTGCCCAGTTGATTGAATTGAGATCAGTGTTGGTCAAGTGACTTCCAAAATTTAATTTCGTACATATAACTATTTATTTTCATGTAAAAGTAATAACCTTTTAATACTTCCGTATATACACATACACTGTCTGTATAGAGTAATGAATAACTGGAATACTTTTGCTTGACTTCCACCAAAATAACCACAGAAGTCCTAACAGGCATTATAAAATGAAAGAGAGGGCAATACTTTATAGTCTTAAAAGGGCTCACCTCCGAAGCACAGATCTGGCTCATTCATGCATGTACATGCAGTGGTTACCACTATGTATTAAATTATATATGCTTATATTACAATAGTGCGATGATGATATAGAACAATTTATAGCCTCAACCTTTGTACATAAACTAGGAACAAGAACAGCCATGGTCTCAGGAACGGGCAGACAAATGATCAAAGATAGAGTACTACAGGATAATTTTTCTGGTAGCGCACTGGCACTGTTTTACATTAATAACTCTTAATTGTGGGATGGTAACACATTTCTTAACATAGTAACTGGAAAACTATCACTGTAACACATATATTACTCCGTTACTGCTTAAAGTAATATATTACTTTTGTAGCACTTCCCCCAATGCTATTTGAGATGAATGACAATGTTTACAATTCAATAAAACTTTGGAGTAAAACAAGATGACATCCTCTCTCCAACTCTCTATGCAATACCTGTAGATGACCACAGATGATGAATTTGACTGGCTGTCTGATCTAGAGAATGTGTTAAATGTGGTTTGTCTGTCGTGTAATAAATGGAGATTAGCAAAAAATCAAAGCAAAAAACAAATATTGCATTTCAAAAAGAAACATATAGTAAGAAGTACACAAAGAATCAGTTTTATTTTAGATTATTTAAATGCATATTAGTACTTCGGTTTTCTCTTGATTAATTTATAACTTATGAGGTTGAATTTGGTTCCCACACTGGGGTGGCTTTGGGATCATTATGTTGGGAAATGATTGTAATAATGACCTTGGCCATTTGCATATATCTGAATTTATATTCATGTCTGTATATCCCCTATTGTGCAGAGATATGCGACTTACAAAATCTCAAATTGTGTTAGTACATTTTCAAGGGGTTGCCAGATTCGCTTCCATTTAGTATGAAATCATCTATTCAGATGTCTGAGGATAGAAAATAGGAAGGTGTTTATGTGGCGTAATTTACACTATTCTGCATGGCTCATGTCAGTCTCTCAGTGTATTTGTGTGTTTTTGACAAAACATGGTAGACTCTCATACCCTTCTCCAGACCAGCGATCTGAGCCTTCAGTGTCTCTTTCTGTACATCCACATCAGCTTTCTGATCCTCCATATGGTGCAACTTCTTCTGAATGGCTTCTCTTGTCTTTGTTTGTTTTGCAATCTCCTGACGCATCTGACTGACCTCCTCTTCTCTCATCTGACAGGTGGGAGGGTTCCAATGAAGTAATAGATAGGAAAAAGGTTTTGAAAAAGGGTAAGATAACAGATGTTACAGCGCTGAGGACTACAAATCAGGTTTACTCTATCCCTCTGACCACAGCCCTAACACAACAGTTTAAAAGGTATACCTGTTTCTGACCTCGGGTTTTATTTATGGAACTCTGGAGAATCCACACTAAATGTTTGCATATTTACAAATGAGGAAATGTAAGTACGGCAAAAAAGAATTTAATTTACATCTATAAAACCCAAATCAACTTAGAAATGTGTGCACATGGATCAGCCACATACCACGCCCTCTAAAGAGCCACATTCAACCATATATGGTGGATGCAATGCACCTAATGAATGTAACTGTAAAGAAATGAGCCTGCTGATCAACGGTTATTTAGATTGAATCTCAGCCATAAATGAAAGGAAGACTAAGAAAACTGTTTCTGGTGGGGTGTTTATGAGTGAGGTGGAGGTTAAAAAAACACTTTTTTTATTCACGTTATCCTCCAGCAGTGCAAGGACAGTGAAAGTCAATGCATGGAGAATTACGCACGAGTGGCACCATAGTATTCATTTATCAATGGCAATCAAACTGACCGCTTCATATCTTCATATCCACATAACTAAAGTGGTGACTGAATGTTGTGTGACTTAGCAATCAAGGTTTTAGCCATGTCTCTCATTTTTACCACCCGCTCTCTCATTGACATTCAAAATCATGCATGCACAAGCACATACAAATACTCCCAACTGTAACACAATCAGGCATGTATGTTAACTTGACAGGCAAAGGTGTGTCTCTGTTGGTCAGTGGCAGATGTGTGTCAATGGACAAACGTGTACCTTGAGCTCATTTGTGTTCTGCTGGTTCTCCAATGACAGACGCTCTTTGACTGATGAGAGCTGCTCACACTCCTGCTGCAGCTTAGTACTCTTCACTTGCATCTGCTCCAGCTCCTTGGTGGATCGCTCATTCATGATCTGTTGCAGTCAGCGGAGAGATTTGATGTGTGGGGAGAAGTTTATTACACACTGCAGTACAGTAACAATATGTAATTAACCTCACAAATACATGTAAATTTTTTCATAGTTTTTCAATGTTATGTTAAGCCACCCTAAATGGTAAAAGATGCACTCAAAATAGCAGTTTCCCATGTGTTAATTTGAATATATTGGTCATTAGGTGTATGTGATGACTTACTGATCTACACTTTGGTACCTAAAAAAAACTAACCTAACTTATTTATATATACCAGACATGCGACAAGTCAATTGGTCAAAGCCTCAAGCAAGTCCAAAGTAATTTTTGTGTTAGGCAAGTCAAGCCAAGTCCCAAGTCATTATATATATACACATTTGTGACCAATGAAGACAAAAAATAGGGACAAGGCACAAGAGGTTAAATGGTTTGTATGATAATGATGTGCATCATTTGTATTGGCACATGCAGTCACTAGATCTCAACCCAACTGAACACCTATGGGAAATTTTGGAGAAACGTGTCAGCGTTCTCCACCACTCACTCCATTCTACCTTTAGCTCTTTGAGCTGCTGCTCCAGTCGCTGCTGCTCCTCTCTGGCCCTTTCGCCCTGCAGATTCAGAGCCTTGATGTCCCCCATCTTGGCTTCCATGTCGATGTGCAGCTGCTTCACCTCCTTGTCGAGCTTCTCTTTCAACCTCATCTCTCGGGAAATCTCATTCTGCTGTACTTGGAGCTCCTGCTGGAGCTGGGTTTAGACAAACAGAAGAATTGGCCGAAGAATTCGATTGTATTTCATGCTATTTGTGAGGGGCCCTACTGGCTTCAGAACAGCAGTTTGTATTCCTCCCGATGCTGCTGGAACCCAACATCTAGACCTAGTGCTGGACCAAAAATCTGAATCCTCATTATTTTTCTCTCCCTGTGTTATTCTTACTGTGTTTACATTATTTTCATTTATAATTGCCACTGTAATGCTTGCTTTTTCCTGTGACGCATTGTTTGGTATGTTGTGTGTATGTACAGCACTTTTAAATACTGTATTTATAAGTGCTTTAGTGTATACATTTAGTTAATACTACTGGAACTAATCAGTAAAGATTTCCGTTTCCAGTTCAGTGAAATGTGTGTGTTACTGTGCTGTTTATGTTTGAGTACATTATTTCTGTTGCCAAATGCCCCATGTACAGACTAACTGATTGTGTAAAGATATGGCAAAACATGAATAACATGAAAAATGTGATTTCTCTATACTCAAGTCAAGACTCCCTAGTCACGTAAACCTTTATGTCGAGATTCATAATTTTAGAATAATCAGAACTACATTACATGCCAGCCTTCTCTCTATGAGAACTCGCTACTTATTTACCTGAGAAATACTCTCCAAGGCAGAATCTCGTTGGGCCTCGATCTGCTGCTGGGTTGCAGTGGCCTTGTTAAATTTTTCTCTCAAACCCTCCACATCTGTTAGCAGCTGGTCCTTCTCCTTAGTCAACTCCTCAATCATTTTCAGTTGATCACTGCAATAAACAGATCACAGTTTGTTTCATTTACTTCACCTACACTATCCACGGTATAGATTATTAAGTGGAGGACAAACGACTCACCTCTGCTCCTGGTTTGTAGAGAAGCCAGTTTGTTCTTCTGCCTTTTTGATTAGGCTTGCAACTTCTTCTTTTAAATTCCTGATGGTCTCTTTGTCCCTCTTCTCTTTATCGTGAGCAGCATCAACCATTTTCCAAGCTTTATCAAGCTCCTACAGTAAAACCAAAGGAAAATTTTAGCAAAACCTCGTTGAGTCAATGAAATCTGAGGAGTCCAGAGGGGAAAAATGTTTAAAAAATGTTTTACCAAAATGAACAAATAAAATAGAACTTTCTATATCAAACACAAAATACAGCAATTTACATCTTGTTCACTGGACACCAGGGGTGCATAAATGTGCTCCATTGGGGGGCAAAAACTTGAACTGAACCCCTGAGAGGCAAGAGAGAAAAAAAATTCTGGTGATACATTTAAATCTGAGCTAAACTGTATACTCTCATGTGTTTATGACATGAATATTTGAAGGAAATGTTTTGCCCTAAGAGTTTTTTTTTCTCACTTGCCTCTCAAGGCTTCCATAGTACCGGGATCTCCAGTTACCTTAACTGAACTAACTTTCTGCTCAGATTATGAAAAACCATTCATAATCAGGGATCTTACAGACTTGGAGTATTTTTACCTTACGAAAAATGAAACAGCATAATCAGCAATTGACATGATACTTTTTTTCTTTGCCAAATCAGGGCAATAAATAAATAAATAAATAAATAACTA